>JAQQZZ010091820.1:0-17614 GCA_030265115.1 Mopalia vespertina
TGTGTGGTGGGTATGGGTGTCTCTATGCAGGTGTGTCTGTGTGAGGGTCTATATGTGTGGTGGGTATGGGTGTCTCTATGCAGGTGTGTCTGTGTGAGGGTCTATATGTGTGGTGGGTATGGGTGTCTCTGTGCAGGTGTATCTGTGTGAGGGTCTATATGTGTGGTGGGTATGGGTGTCTCTATGTAGGTGTGCCTGTCTCTAAGTGGGTTATTATATAGTCAAACTTTGTGTGGGTTACATTTAACATTAAAATGCACATATCCTCTATCCTCTCCAGAAACAGGAGCTTGTCTTGTTTAAGTTTATTAGTATCGCTTATCACCAGATATTAATTAAATGAAACTACTTGAGATTTTGTTTCCAGGCTCAGCTCATACGGTTTTGGTTGATTACTGGTCCAAACAACTGGAGAAAACTGATCTCAAGGGTAGGTATACATGTATTTTCATCACTCAACAGGATCTTCTCCTCAGATCATTGGGGGGAGGAGGTTTTTGTTGCCCTGGTGCTCTTGGAGCTAAGGGATAGTAAGAAACCAATCCATTGTGTTGTTTTGCATCTTGTGAGGGTACTGTCTATGTTTGTTGCTAGTGAATTGAGGGTGGTTTACTTCATCCATTGAGCCCACAATCTATCATATGAGTGAAAAAGCCTACAATACAATCACTCAAAGGGGGAAGCTTCTTATGTCTCCAGTTGCCCCAAAGCTTCTGTCAACACAGAGCCAATTCACTTGGTGTCTTTGTTTTGAGTCTGGTCATTTTCTTTGTCTATTGCCAGTGATGTGAAGATCAATTTCCTTCACCCATTCAGCTGACACACTGTGTTATGAGGGAAGTAACATTACAACTTTAAATGTCCACTAGCATTAGTAAAAACTTTTTTAAAGATCGTTTAAAATAGTAAAAAAATTTAACACACTTGATTGGTCAGACGCTTAAGTATATGAAGACCTTAAGCATATGAAGACCTTAAGCATATGAAGACCTTAAGCATATGAAGACCTTAAGCATATGAAGACCGTAAGCATATGATGACCTTAAGCATATGATGACCGTAAGCATATGATGACCGTAAGCATATGATGACCTTAAGCATATGATGACCATAAGCATATGGGAAAGAAGTCATTGTACAAACCCTATACGGCTTTATCATAGCTCTTGGCGGGAAGATGGTCTTAATTGGCTTGATATCTTTTAATTGAAATATAATTGTTTGTTATAATTTAACACAATTAGCTTTATTCATTACCATAAATGACCACAGCAGACCAAAGATTTAACAGGTGTTCCCTTTTAAACCAAATCAAAAATCTAATCTTTTCGGATCCTCCAAAGTGTGTAATTTGTGACTTCCCATACTACATCAAACATGCCTTGTATAGTTACGTATTGGTTACCCATGGACACTGTTGGAGAGGTCACCGCTAGGAAATATTTGTTTGAATACTTTGCTGGGGATGCCTTAATCGAGTTTCTAAAATTGATCATTGAAAATCATAATATTTTAATTTATGACATATTTTTAACATGATTATCATTAATTTTTGGATCTCATGTGAATATGTTTATAAATTCCTTGACATATTTAAAATTATCAATACTTCTCCCTGTCCTTTCTTAATTTCTTATTTTATACACTTAATTTCTTATGTTAAGCAGTGTTCATCTGTTTGCAACACCTTGACCTGTCTAAGTTGTCAAGAAGTATATTCCAGGACATTGTCACCATAGCCCATAATGGCAATACCTTGTCAAGGCAATAATCTTTAAATGAAAAGGTTGCAGTAGTTTTGCTCCCATATAATTTATGTCCAGATGTGTCTAAGGTCATTAGTCAGTTATTTAGTATAGTCCTGGCTTCTTTCAATCGAATGATGTGCACCAAGTGAAGACTATAACCATTATAATATATCTCAACCAATAACAAAATTGTAAGGTCATTGTCAATTGTTAATTACTGTCTGGACCATATCTTCAAATGATAACTATAAAGCAGCTTATGCTTTGTAAAAAGTTCCTTATGTCTAGGGTTGTGTTATAAATGTTCCTGGAGTGGAGGTCGGGTGTTATGATGTCAAGGATATTATAGCCCATTATACTCATATATTGTTCATCCCATAACTTCAGTGTGAAAACGTGGCAGTGGATGCTTTGCTTACTTATGACTTCTGCCAGGGAGTATGTCATGACCTATACCCAAATTTTAGGGAGTTTTCCATTGGGCCTGGGTTGAGGTCACCTAAGGGTGTAATGCTAAAATCTTATCAGTCAAAATTTGAAAATGCAGTGTACTAGGGGATTAAAGTGATTTTTTAAATTTCTTTTTCAGGGCGCCAGTGTTCCACCCGAGGTGGAGATATCAAAATGAGGCTGTGTGGTGAACGTGTTGAACTAATTGGTAGAGCTGTCATTATGTTTTCTGGTACATTGACATTTTGACCTGTAACTTTTAGAAGGCTGTTATTGGGACAGATACCATTTTCATTGAAGACAAACTGAGGAGCTATTGTCAGTCATCAGAGTATTCATAACTACCTATTCCACTCATATCATAGACCATGAACTTACCAAACTTTCAGATGTGGACTCTCTACCTCATTATTGAAAAATTTATGATATACCACATTTTGGGAAACAACATTAAAGCGATGCGGCTGCAATAACCCCTATATCCCTTGAAAGGTTACCATTAAATATACTTTAATATGATATCGACTTATCGTTTCTTCATTTTATAAAAAAACCTGAGGGTTACAGATATATACCTACCTACGACCACTGGCAGCGGACATTATGGGCGTGGCCAACCCTGTCCATGATGTCCCGCAACTAACACTCTTGTGTGTTACAGGTTAATAACATGTCTGAACTGTCAAAGGTCAACCGTACTATAAACAGTCGACTCAATAGGTCTCGTGATGTAGGCACCTATTTTGAAAAGAAAGATATTTCATTGGTCAATATTTTTGGAGCTTTTCTGTTTAGTGATTAAAGTAGCAAGACATGGCCGTGTGGATGAATTTGGCTGTAGTCTAAGCAATACCCAATGTTTCAGATCCAATTATAAAATGGATATAGCTCGATTAGAAAATTAGCTGCATAATTCAACACAAGAAATGATGTCCTTTTTACCTATATTTTATTGCAGAAAAGAGCATCGCTTTAAGTAAAACCTGCTGAAAAAATACTTCAACTTTTTGAGTCTTTTATCCCCTGTTTTAAGTCCAATGTGACAAGACACAACAGTTGATTTTTTTTTAGAAAAGGCATACAACAGCATATCTCAAGAATTTTCTTACAGAGTAATTTGTGCATAAAAATGTTTTATTCTTATTTCACGGTCAAATTTTTTAAATTTATGTTGACAAGTTATTCATACAGTAATAAGCACAGGTCTGAAGAATATTGCAGTGGTATTTAATTTTGTTGTGTTCTGCTATAAACTAGGTAACATCATTGAATTGTTTTAAGAAGTTTCATTAGCACTCGGGCTGGTCTGGCTTGGTGGATATTTTAGGTTATGCTGACTGAGCCTTGGCAACTGATACAGTGCATTTTGGGGAATTTTCAGTGGTTGTCCAATGTAAATGACATAATAGTTATGAAAAGGGAACTGATAAATTCTCAGTTACTGTCCTTTGAAGAATACAGAATTGATTGATTGATGAGTGTTTTACATCACAATCAGTGATGTTTCAGCTTTGCTGTGGCGTGAACTTTCAAAATTCCAATGCATTTTAAAGAATAGAAGCGTAGCTAGCAAGTCCCCCATTAAAGGCTCCTTAAAATAAAAAAACATCCTCAAAATCCTGGTCATTTCTTCTAATATCAACTTTAATAATTTTCCCCACCAATTTCTTTTCCTCTCAGAATAAAGTGTGTGGTAGTTATCAGGACTTTGGTGAAGTGCAATCCCATCCCTCATGGCAAGAAGAGAGGGCTATGCTTGAAGTAATTTGTTTTAAAGTTTTCACATCGGCAGCCGTTCAGATTTGCAGAATTTAGTGAAATGCAATCCCATCCCATCCGTGGTCTCATCTGGAGGATAAGGACCAGTTGTTAGGGCCCTCTGGCTAAGGGCAGATTGTTTGAAAAGTAGCAATGCTGTCTTCATTGAGCGCTATGGAGGGACAGCTCTGGTATCAAAACACTTCACATTTTATAGTTGTGCTGGGGTCAATTATTGTTAGAATACACTGCTGTCATAGAAGTGAAATACCCTTAAGCACGGCGTAAAACATTAATCAACCAATCCAAGTATTTATTTAATAGGTTCAAGTTATACTGATAATAGGTCATAAATATGGTTAAGTTATGCAATTGTGTCCATATTGTTTTGCGTAATTTGGTGAAATACAACCCATTATCTCAACATCAGGAAGTCCACAGTAGCAGTTAGTCTGAATTTTTTAAAAAGCTGTCCTGTTCAGAACACATAGAAACTTCAATATTGTAGAATACTCAATGGAAGTCATATTGCATATGCATTTGCAAACATATTGGTGTCCAGAATTCGGTGGAATACAATGCAATTTGATGAGATGGGAGCTGATGAAAGTAACACTTAAATATTGGAATATATCAAATAACTTATTTTTAAGTTATGGTATCACAACATTGCATGAATACTGTATATACAGTGGCAGCCATATTTATTATTATTATTGGGCGAATTTGGTGTAATCCCATCTATCGTCTTAACATGAAAAACTCAAGGGTAGTTCACTTATATTTCGACAGATTGTCCACTTCACACTGTTCCTTGCCAAATTAAGGCGGAAAACCAGGAGGATACTTTGTAAAAACCACCCCTGCGATTGCCGGAGCAACATCGTGTGACTCCCTCATAAACCGAAGATGGACTCAGTCCCGTGAACGTTTTGTGTATGTAGGATTAGTTAACGCACACACTAAGCCAAGGGCGCGGGCCCAAAGTTAGCAATAATTATACTAAATTCTGTTTCACTTTAAATGCTGTTAGGCATGGTGCCAACTGTAATTAAATTCATGATAATCATTCATAATCTTGGTTTGTTGGAGTGGCAACACTTGGTGAGAATGGCTCTAATTGAGTTCAGGCCTTTTGATTTGAGATGAGTGGTCTGTGTTAAAGCATAAGACAGCCCACCTTAAATCAGCATGCCCAACGTTATTTCATTATACATCTAGTTGTACACCTGTCTACAACATAAAACTTGGTAGTGGATATATACATGTATATGGGTAACTGTTTTTTGCGCCTGGCAGACCGCCATGTGAGTGAAATAACCTTAAGTACTGTGTCAAACAAACTAGCATGACCCATCTTGGATTCCTCATTTTTGTTTTTAAGTGATGGCACTATTGATATGCTGTGACACACACAATGGTGCCTCTGGGAAAGGCCATTGGTGAAAGCTATTGGTATGCTGTGACACACACAATGGTGCCTCTGGGAAAGGCCATTGGGGAAAGCTATTGGTATCAAATCGTGAACCAAAGTGTATGTTATATTGTTGTTTCAATTTGAAATGTTGACAGCCAACTAATTGATAAATTCATAGAATTGGATAAAACATAAGTTCTTTAATATTATTTGTATAAAAAATTTACTTTATTCAAAACAAAAGCATGAAATAAATTACCGAAAGTTTTCCTTAATTCATGAAGAAAGGATATTTGCCACAGCTTTACGTTATATATACATTTGAACAGTTTTCTGACATTAACCATGTTCACACTTCAATCTAAGCATTGTCGTTAGCCACAGCTCCAGCAAACTACAGATAGCACAGGATTACTGTTCAATATCCATCTCTTACAAAAGTTATCACAATGTTTCTAAGCTAGGTTACATATAGGTGTAACCTTCATCTCCTATATACATGGTCATTTGTAAACTATTTCTTTAATATAACAGGACAATTATAAATGTTATACACTGTTGACATCACTGGCAACAAACAAGGACAAGAGAAAAGCACATGCCGCAAACCACAGCGCAATAGGAGGAAGTATTCTTTCCATGCAGTGTGCAATTAAAATATCTAGCTTGAAAACAGAGGCCCCCAAACCCATCAGAAATGATTGGTTACATACATTCACAGTGAGTTGTCCACAAAACAAATAATGTTGTTAAAAATTCTTTACATGTGCCATACCCACATAGTGATAGGATGTAAAAATGATTGACACCATCCAGGCTTAGTTTTTCTCTTGATGGTGTCATTTAAAGAGCACTTTTGCCCCTCAATTATTTACCACTACAGCGAAATTGGCAGATGATATACAAACTGGTTCCGTCTGTCCTACATAGTTTCTTGAACAGAGCTGTAAGACTATACGGTCTATCTTTATAAACCTTGGTCATTTCTCTTCAAACAATTTACCCTGTCTCAGCATCCGGAGTCCGCTTGTTTAAATACCTCTTGAGCGGCAATTCAATGAGATATTTGAATCCATGCAATACATGTAAGGAAGATCAGCAGTCCAACAAGCTAACCACGGAGCTCCTGTGATAGATCGATCTTGTATGGTATGGGGAGTTTAGGTATCAGCCCACATGATGTTACATTCAACTGGTCCCCGTTAGTATTAGCTGATTCACCTGTCCATCAAAAACTTGATGTAAAGAATATATACAGAGAAATAGATCCCTGCGAATATGATAAAGCAATCCGGAACACCTAAGAGTGGAATATCCATAGCACAACACAGTGTCAATGATTAAATTAAAGTCCAATAAGGGGAAACCACATATTTGATTGTGGGGTAATTTACAAACATGTATCGTTGAATCCTATGTCAGACACAGAATTGTGGTAAGATGATAATGGATAAGATTCCATGACCAAGCACAGTTTGCAGAAGACTGGGCCAGACTGGGGATTTTCCACTACTTGGTACGGCCTTTCTCTTCTCCTTTTTAATCACGTATCTAGCTTGGGGTAGTTCATCATAGACACAGGTTCTGTTGGAAGAAAAAAAATGTGAATCAGAATATAGGACTGTCAATACAACATTTTACCTTGAGTGGTTCTTTTCATTCTTCTTGTTTGGTTTAGATTACGTCACTTTTTTGCCCCTTGGCCAATAGTTAGCCTAGGTGTATTGTCATGTCTGTATATATGTATGTCTTTATGACCATTTCCATTTGTATTGTGGCTTGAGAACGAAACCACTCTTGAGACCCTGAATTAGTAGTTGTGATAAAATCACGAACCCTATTAAAATTTGGTACATTTACACTGTGATCAGAGTAAATGACCTTGGGTGGCTATTTTTGTAATAAATCCACATAAATAGGTTGTCTGAATAACATTACTGTGTAGAATTACAAATCTTGATTAAATATATATATTAGCCGCCCAAGGAACCCTATCTGAATACAGAGTTCCCTCTTTCCTATTTTTTTATATGCATGTAATAGCTGTAAACTGTATTAATGTTAAATGACCAAAATAATGTATTTTGTTTTGTCTAATAGAATTATCGGAGCATACTAACGTAATTAATTAAGTTATTTCCAAAAAAATTAAACAGGATATGAATGAGGCAACTCAGTATAAAAACGTTGCACTGAAAATGGATTTTTGGTGCCTAAGAAAACACATCTTAATTTCTTGAGTTATTCCCTTTCCTTAAAATTCATAATTATGAAAAAATGATAAGTCAGGATTTAAAGGAACAAGACCATTCAGTATTTTAAAACATTAGTCTGAAAATAGATCTGTTGTGCCCTTGAAACTTAATGGAATGAACGCATCATTAAATTGTAAATTACAAAGTTGGCCCTTTCTCATAGTTTTCATATTAATGTAAAAGCTTTAATATTAAATCCTGTTAAATGAAATAGAATTGTTGCGATATATAAGGAAAGTAAGTACAACACCCACCGTAATTACCCTTTCAAACTTCAGATTAAAGGATAAAGCTGAAGTGTTACGAATATAGAAGCAAGGTATGTTAGTAGTACTTTCAACACAGCTAAATAACCGGTACCTTGATACAGTCTACGTTTAGGTTTTCTGGGTCACTCAAGGCTCAGTATTTAGTACAAAATTTCTTCTACTGTTGACAGGCTTTATTGTTGGTACTTTTTCCATTTCTTTCTGCTCATTGTTTTTTATTTTGAAGATATTTTTTCCACAAAAAAGAGAAATCAATTAAAAAATTTGTTGGCTACTTTACTGCATTGCTCAGCCTCAGACTGTTAATTAACTTTGTCTAGACAATTTATAATATTTTGTTAGGTATATTCTTGGAAATATTTGCTTACACTGATACATTTAAAGACCCAATGCAATATAACCATACAAACATCAGGGGTGAGTGAGTTTTTGTTATTTAATATAATAGTTGATTAATATGATTAGTCATTCATATGACCGCATGATGGCCCAATATATCATGGAAACCCCCAGGAAACCATGATGTAAGAAAAAGTATTGGCTTAAGGATACTTCACCCCAAAGGTAATAAGCCATACTTAAACAACATGTAAAATATTATGCCATGTGGACAAATAATGTTATTTAATAAATTGCAAAATGGTGGTTACTTCGATACAGGTACCTTTAGACTTCATACTTTGCCAAAAGTTAATGAGAAGATACAAGACTAGGACAGGATATGATACATGCGCGGTGCATTACTGTAATATGAGAAACTGTGAAGATTATAGTGATAGGCTACATGACAAATCGGCTTCTTGTTGCCTTCCCATTCAAATTATTGACAAGGGAGACAACTTTGAAAGTTGTGTCATGATGAAACTACATGAGTTCCCACCCAAGATATACATTCAGTTCAAAACTTAACTCTGAGGGATCCTACGCAGTGCTTTAAAATCACACTTTAAAGGGCAATAACTCTTTATTACAGCTCATAAACAGAATACATCACAATTAAATGCTTAGGGATTAAAAAATGTATATATAATTGATATATGCAACAGTTGTAACCTCAAGTTTGATGTGGATTAAAATGGTTATTTCAATCTTATTGGGGGCAGAAATTGAAATAAATGGTTTAACCCCTTTTTTTGAGACTTGATAAACACTAAATACCTCTGTCACAGGATAAGCTAATTATCAGGGAAGATTTGTGTGCGTATAAACAATTTAAGTCGAGAAGATAAATACATCACTGTGTGTACTTTTCAATTTGACCCCTGTGGATAATTATATAATTTCTTCCTCATCAAGCTTAACAACAACAGCAGCTGTGAAAGAGTGCTACTGTTGGTATACTACCATTTAGTAGTTGGAGGACTCTATCTCCAGTGTTCCACATGTGTGACCCTCTCCTGCTCAAAACAATAGCGAGGGGTCTGAAAATGCAGGTTCTACTTATACTCAGGTCTCTGGTATATCAAAGGGGTTTTATGTATACTCAGGTCTCTGGTATATCAAAGGGGTTTTATGTATACTCAGGTCTCTGGTATATCAAAGGGTTTTTATGTATACTCAGGTCTCTGGTGTATCAAAGGGGTTTTACGTATTCTCAGGTCTCTGGTATATCAAAGGGGTTTTATGTATACTCAGGTCTCTGGTACATCAAAGGGGTTTTATGTATACTCAGGTCTCTGGTATATCAAAGGGCTTTTATGTATACTCAGGTCTCTGGTATATCAAAGGGGTTTTATGTATACTCAGTTCTCTGGTATATCAAAGGGGTTTTATGTATACTCAGGTCTCTGGTATAGCAAAGGGCTTTTATGTATACTCAGGTCTCTGGTATGTCAAAGGGTTTTTATGTGTACTCAGGTCTCTGGTATATCAAAGGGGTTTTACGTATTCTCAGGTCTCTGGTATATCAAAGGAGTTTTTATGTATACTCAGGTCTCTGGTATATCAAAGGGTTTTTTAGGTATACTCAGGTCTCTGGTATATCAAAGGGGTTTTAGGTATACTCAGGTCTCTGGTATATCAAAAGAGTTTTACATATACTCCGGTCTCTGGTATATCAAAGGGGTTTTATGTATACTCAGGTCTCTTGTATATCAAAGGGTTGACATAGTTAGATTGTATACTCAAGTTTAATCTGATCTACTCAACATCTACCATAGTCACATTGAGAACTTACTAACGGCTTCATCTTGTACCTTCTCTCCAAACTGAAAAAAATAATAACAACATAAAGGGCTATCCGTTGAATTCCCTCATAGAGCCTTTCGAGGTCAAAGCTTTAGAGTTGTACTTTGACTTATTCTGCACAAAAATAAGTTCAGGTATTCTAAATCAGGTATACTGTTAATTTTATTTTAGGCAAGTTTGCACAGTAAGACAGTAATTCTAAGTGATGACCACCGCTTCTGTATATGAGTTTTTGGACTGTTGTAGTAAGCTTTGTTTAT
Organism: Mopalia vespertina; assembly: GCA_030265115.1. Lineage (NCBI taxonomy): Eukaryota > Metazoa > Mollusca > Polyplacophora > Chitonida > Mopaliidae > Mopalia > Mopalia vespertina. Next base: position 10,345 of record JAQQZZ010091820.1, read on the forward strand.
TTTGCTTTAGCTCCCTAAAATCACAAACATTTAGAAATTACAAGACCTTCTGTACAAAAAATAAAGGAACGTCTGTGAGATGGAGTTTTTGAAACAAGCCCCTTACCTATTAAATTCTGGAATATTGTAAAGTGCTGATTGCATCTCTTTTGTCTCCTGAATGTATCTCGCCAAGTCTTTTTCAGACGTAGGTGGGAGAACATTAGGGATGTATTTAGCAAACAAGTTTGGCTTCATTTGGGCAAACTCTGTAGAAAGACAAAGATTTGTTAATATCCATGGAGAAAACCGAAAATAAATGCTTAAAATTGACAATTGCGTATTTCATAACACATTTAGATTATAATTTATTAATTTTAGCTGACATTTCGCATATAAAAGACAAAGGAAGTTAAGGTAGGAATTTCTATTCACAAACCACAAACATTAAGATATGATATACTTACACAATGTGACATGAATTCAACATAGCTTCAGATATAAATTAAATTGAATTTTCTTGTACAATAAATTAATTTTTGGGTACAATTGTTTAGTAACTGTGTGTGAAAATTACATACCTTTATTTAGCAAGTGTAAGTTCTTTATCATATTGGCCATTGTGGGAGGGGAGATAAGAAACGGTTGACAGCTGATTTCTTCTAACAAGGCTGTAAATCGGACAAGAAATTAGCTTAAAAGATAAAATAAGTTATGTGAAGGTTAGGGATTAGCGCTGCCGATTTTGGGCCCAGGTGTCGCTGAATGCAAGGCGGTCCCAAGAGTTATCTCCTTTCTTCAATCTCCCTTTTATATATATTAAAAGATATGGGGTTGTTCTTAATTATCACACACTTTGATTATTTTAATGAAAAAAGTGTATAAGGATTTTTTGTGATAGAAATACTATCGTGGAGAAATGTAAGTTAAATGCATGTAAATAGTGCATATTTACCGATACTGTAAATATCTGCTATTGTAATATACTAAATACATGGTGTATGTGTTACACTCTAACCGTCCCACACCTAAAATATTTTATATTTCAAATTTGTAACGTTGACTTATTGATCTTGAATGACATATATACATAATGTACATAAGGTAAACAAAAATCTTGTGGATTTGGTGACAGGGGACCAGGTTTATATAGTTAATCATGCACAGTTTGTATCCATTTGTGCACAAAGATGACTGAGGACTACCTCAGTTCAGTATTCTGGCTGTCCACCAGGGTAAGAAGGCTGTCCACCAGGGTAAGAAGGCTGGCCACCAAGGTAAGAAGGATGTCCACCAAGGTAAGAAGGCTGTCCACAAAGGCAAGAAGGCTGTCCACCAGGGTAAGAAGGCTGTCCACCAAGTAAAGAAGGATATCAACCAAGGTAAGAAGGCAGTGTCCACCAGGGTAAGAAGACTATCTACCAGGGTAAGAAGGCTATCTACACATGTACCAGGGTAAGAAGGCTATCTACCAGGGTAAGAAGGCTATCTACGAGGGCAAGAAGGCTATCTACACATGTACCAGGGTATGAAGGTTGTCCACCAGGGTATGAAGGCTGTCCACCAGGCTTAGAAGGCTATCTACCAGGATAAGATGGCTGTCCACCAAGGTACGAAGGCTATCCACTGACTGTCCACCAGGATAAGAAGACTGTCCACCAAGGTAAGAAGGCTATCCACCAAGGTAAGAAGGCTGTCCATCAGGATAAGATGGCTGTCCCCAAGCTAAGATGGCTGTCCACCAGGATAAGAAGGCTCCACCAGGGTAAGAAGGCTGCCCACTAGGGTAAGAAGGCTGACCACCCGGGTTAGAAGGTTATCTACCAAGGTAGAAGGCTATCTACCATGGTAAGAAGGCTATCTACACATGTACCAGTATAAGATGGCTGTCCACCAGGATAAGATGGCTGTCCACCAGGATAAGATGGCTGTCCACCAGGATAAGAAGGCTGTCCACCAGTATAAGAAGGCTGTCCACCAAGGTAAGAAGGCTGTCCACCAGGGTAAGAAGACTATCTACCAGGATAAGAAGGCTGTCCACCAAGGTAAGAGGCTGTCCACTGACTGTCCATCAGGATAAGAAGGCTGTCCACCAGGATAATTAAGAATAAAGGTATTAATTGTAATTCCCTGTGCTTAAATTAATTAAATGTTTTTCATTTTGCTTACAGCTAACGATATTGGTATGGTGTTAGTTTGATCAGAGGGCAGTAGTATTAGTTTGTTTACTAGTATCAACCGATACAGCCAGATGGATACAGATATGTCCATGTGGAGGTTTGAACTGGTATCACAGACCTATGGGAACCAGCAGAAAATGGCCACCCTCTTACAGGACTGCCTTAACCAACAAATGGAGTCGCAGTCAGAAATGTGTGATGTCACTCTGGTCATTGGAGGTGTTGTAAGTCTTACTTAAAGAAAAATTGGGGTTGATAGACATACCATGTATTAGGATAAGGCTTCATTGTATGCTAAATGATTAAACATTTCAAGAAAGCAGGAATGTGCTACACCAGCCTAATGTATATGGTGTCATGAGCTTTAAAATACAGGCCCTCTTGCTATAATTAAGAGCAGTGTTTTATGCTCTATCTACTCTGGATTATGATTAATTTCCTAACAAGGGGAAACCTTGAACACAGTAATGGTTGTGTTGATGCCACTTCAGTTGGAATACACTGCTGTCCTAAAAAAAATTCTTCTTATTTTGTTTTTTAGATATATAATCTGCATATATATTTTTCTTCTACATGTATTACATCTGTGCATAGGTTATGATTATCCTTCAAAAATTGAGATTAAAGTCCATTCAAAACTTTATCTCTAACAGTAATTCTAGATCCCCATGCCAGATTTAATAACTTGTGAAAACAAATACAAAAATATATATATGCCTGTTAACAAACAATGTGATAATAAATCCATTTTTAATTCACAAACACTGCTAACATTCAAACAAAACATGAATTCATTGTTTAAAGAGTGATGTATCATCACTTAGTTGCAATAGTGCATACTGAAGCATACATGTAAAAATCTTATCTTTAAATTGAAAATAGATATAAGCTGGATTGTTTCTGTTTTCATACCCAGGAGCGGAAGGCCCATTGGTGTGTATTGGCAATTTGTCCTTACTTCGAGTCTGTATACAAAAGTGATATGAAAGAGAAATTGGCAGGTAATTTTGAAACAATATAAGCATCATGTTTGCCCTTTTTAGACTAGATATTGAGTTTGTAATACAAAATTTAACCTTTGTTGCAAAATAAAAACAAGGTTAATAACAAGGAGGTACTGATAACTGTCTTGAAGCATGGAGCTTGGTAATGTATCCATACTTATGGACCAGTTCATGAAACTAAATAAAGAGATATTTTTCTGCAATAAGAGGAGGTCTCTCACATGTCCGTATATTTAGTTTGATACAGAATCAGACTGATCGTTCACATTCCATGAGGCCTTGATGGACCACTGGGTTTACTGTTAAGAAAATAGTTTTCCGTCTATTATTGACAGGGAATTTCTAAAACTTTGTTCGTTAAATTACTACTTTAGAAGTTATTTTAATGGCTTTGAAATTGTTTCTGCGAGGCAATGAGAGTTTGGAAGCATCACGATCTTTTATCAAACATAAACTTGTTTGTTCTGATGCTATAAAAATATAGAACTAACAAAATAACTGGTAATAATAAATTTGAAAAAATATTCTGCCAAATAATTGGCTTAATTAAAAATTTAGTTTATATAACATAAAATATGTGACAATTTTTTAGATAATAGCTTAAAGATTATGCATACCTGTAACCAAATATCAAAGACTTATGATTAATAACATATCTATTTTAATTTAACAAAAGGAACGTTAAAGTTTTGATATATTTCATCATTCTTGATTTCATTAACACCTTCGCTTACAATTAGAGTACTACAAGCATGAGTTGTTTTATGGCTGGCCCTAATTCATGTCTGGAGCTGACCTAAACAAACTATATTAGGGGAAGTTTGGTCTGCTGTGATAAGCCTCATAATCTCTACGCTACTCCTTGACAATGACTCTAAAATGTTGACTGGAAAGCAAGGCTCAAATTTAAAATTAATTATTTTTACTAACATTATATTTCAATGTTTAACTTTAAGAGATAAAACTTGCTTGTGTATATTTGTTTTAGCCCAAGGGCTCCAGTAAGAGGTAGAGTAAGGCATCATTGTAGAAATTGACTTGCCCTGTAGTACAAAAATTTTCCTTCATATAAGTGATATCAGAAGTCTATTATCTAGAAGTATGCAACTGCCTTATAGTAATGTGCTCGGCATTGTAGACCAGCAAGAAACGGTGATGTCACATTCCAGACAAGTGTCCTTTTAGTTGTGAGGAACTCTGGGTAATTTTGTCCTGATCAGCCACCAGGCTTTTAGCTAGGATTTGAAAACAGGGTGTCTCACCTGGACCTACTATCCCAGGTCAACAAGGCCGGGGTCCAGGGGCCGCGTAGGCCCTGGAAGCTTGAAGTTTCTAGAAAGCTGCAGATGCATTTAAATGGATTTCTGGCATTTCCTGAAGTTTTTTTTCAATTCAGAGAAGGTGTTTATGACCAAGCGGGCTGTACGTAGGGCATGAAGGTTAGCCCGCTTCCGTTTTTAATCAAATGTATTTGCCACTGATAGCGTTTCAAGGGCAGTAACTCTCTTAGGCATTTGACTCACTTGCTTCGACGGGTGACTTACTCGCTGCTACACCTGCCTGTGCTTTTGCTCAAAGCGTGTAGAACGTTGATGCGTTATGTTTATAAGTTGATAGTTATAATGTCATGTGGTTAAAGGCTCCTAGAATGATGGATTGTTGACGGCAACGTTCAACAGAGGAAATGTACGAGTCTTCAGTCAAATTTACGTGTTACTGTATAACCTGTCATACCAAGTGAATTGCTGTAAGTGTTTACTGCTGTAAGCTGTACGTGTATGGCTTGTTGCTGCCCCTTAGTTTGGCCTTATAATTTCCCTTACAGTTCAATATAACAACCCATGTCGGAACATCCTTCGACGCTTTCCGTACCGGTACAGTTATTACAGTTATTTACGGGACGGAAATGGCCGAGGTTGTTCAGACATGTATAACAACCATACTTACTTGTGTTCCGTTGGAAAGAAATAAAATGGATTGTTTATCTAGAAAACGGTATAGTTATTTTCTACCGGCTACATTTGCTTATTATATATATTTGAAAAGTTTCATATTTGTAGCTCGCTATATGTGGCGAAAGCGTTTGCCTGAGAACCTTTTCCACCAGATCAGTTATTTGTGGTGGTTCTTTTAACATTGCTTATCTGAGAGGCTTTTTACACCAGATCAGTTTATTTGTACTGTTTCTATCAACTTGCTGTATGACCAGACGCTGTGAATAATCATGGTGTGGTGGAGATTGAATTTTCGATTGGAGCCGGTTGACTTGGCAAAGAAATTGAAAGTAACGCGACTTCGATCGTACAATTTTAGCTTTTAGAGAATGACCCGTCGTCAGGTTTATGGTATTTACAAAGAGGGCTATAAGATTGTTCTTTGTATAGAGGTTGTGACGACCCTACTCTCATTTTGCATATCTTTTCATCTTATTGTATGTTTTGTCGCCACAACCCCTTTAATGTTAAATAGAACGTGAAAATTTTAACCACGTATGTGATACACATATGATATCCTGCCACGCCATAGTTGACATATTTTCACTGTTAAATAACAACCAAACTGTTTTATTAAAATGTGACAACGTGTACAAACACAACTAATTCATTGCCTTTATATATAACTGAAAATTCATGTAATAATCTATACCAACTCTATACATTGAATGTCTTTGGTTTATTGTTGGACGACTTATTGATCTGAACTTTGGACGACTCGGGGTCTAACCTACAGTACGAGTTGGGTTGAACGAGTCGGGCGTTGTACGAGCTGGGTGGTTACCAAGAGATCTGCCCAACATTGACGTAAGTTTTAAATCTGAAAATATATTTGCCTCACCTTTCCACAAACATCTCGGAGTAATGTTGCATATTGATAATGTTATCCAAAAAACTAGTAAGCGTTCGTCCCTATTTTGTTCACTAAAATTCAAGTTAGATCGCGGTTCCAAGTCTTGAACTGATGTACAAGTCTTTTGTGAGATCCTTGGTGGGATATGCAGACATTGTATGTGATAACTTTACTGCAACTGAAATCAAACGACTAGCTCGAATCTAAAAGGACTGTCTTCGAACCATCACGGGTCTCACAAAACGTGCCTCCTCCCAACTGCTCTATGAAGAATCCTGTTTTACTAGTTACGCAGGAACTTCATAAACTTAAGTTCTTCCATAAATTGTTTTACGAAATCCCCGACAAAACTCTTCAGTCTCGACTTCCCCAATTAACCTCTGAAAGAAATCCCTACCCCAAAGATCTCGTTTGAACTTCACATCACACCCTTCCTTTAAACATTTTTTCCAACAACAGTTACTGACTGGAATGTTTTACCGGACAACATCAAAAGTATGGCTGATCCAATCTCTATTGAAAATAAGCTCTTGACATTTATTTTTAACTAAAGTATACCACCGCCGTGGTATTATGTTGGTAATAGACCAGAAAACATTTTTCATTGTCGTTTACGCAATGGCTGTAGTTCACTTAATGACGCCCTTCTATATATCACTTGACAATAAATGGTAAATGTAGTTGTGATACCGCAAACGAAACAGCAGAACATTTCTTCTTATCTTGTCCCCTATATATACTGCAGAGACAACTTATGTTGGACGGAATTGCTGCGGCTGTGTACGATAATGAAATAACATGTACAATACTACTGTATGGAGACCTAACACTACCATATAATATAAATGTCTCCTTAGTGAATCTTGTTTGTATATACATCAAGGAAACAAAACGTTTTTACTTTAGGTAAATGTCCCCTCCTCCTTTCATGAGAGCAATGTTTGTGGAGTTCAGGCTTCAATATGTAATTTTCCTTTTACTATTTATATCATTGACATTTTATGAAGAATGACATATTTCCAAACCAGTCTGCGCTCACATCATGACAGATTGAGATAAGTAAACTGGATTTGATATTATTAGGAATATGTTAGTGACTAAGGAAATATTACAGAAAACACTCGTCTAATATTGAATTTTCTTTGAAGTGAATGTATAAAGTGCCACGGTCTATAGTTTTATCTGATATATTTCTAAAAGCAATCACACTGGCACAGGGATGTAGATTAATTAAAATCGATGAATCATCTTATGTTCTAG
>JAQQZZ010091831.1:0-17613 GCA_030265115.1 Mopalia vespertina
TCTAACATAATTACCACAAGCCAATGTATGTGAGTGAGTGAGTGAGTGAGTTCTGGGGCTGTCTAACATAATTACCACAAGCCAATGTATGTGATTGATTGATTGATTGATTGATTGATTGATTGATTGAGTGATTGAGTGATTGATTGATTGATTGATTGATTGATTGATTGATTGATTGATTGATTGATTGACTGATCGATTGATTGGTGTTGTACGCCATGCTCAGGGATATTTCACTTGAATAAAGGCGATGTATTCCAATAATAATTGACACAGCACAACAATAAAATGTTAACTGTTTTGATAAAAAAATTAATCTTTCTCCATTGCTAAGAAGAGACAGCAGTGTTTCCCTCCAAAAAAATCCCTTTAGACAGGTGGCCTATGTTTTAGAGGAGCTTGATAGATTGGTGTGTCGCGAAGATTTCGTAACATTTATCAAAAAACTGTTATCGCGATTAATAAAAAGCGTACTGATAAATAACAAAGTTGCTTTGCTCCTTTGCATAGTTTGCCCAAAGCTTTTAGAAAATTGAAAATGGCAAAATATACCAAAAGTAAAACTGTGAACGTTTCGCTAGATTCAGGAAAGTGCCGCTTCTTTGATGCTATTGTTTTAGATATTTATGTGTCTCCGAAGACCTCACACTGACCGTATCTTCTCAAAGATAGAAGCCAGTGTTAATTCACTATGGACTAACATCTCGTGGCTATTTTACGCCTTTCCATTAATTCTATAGCTGATTGAGGGAGTTTAGCTCGCTGTTAACTCACTGGAGGTGTTCCGATACTACCACCGTCACAACGGGAGTTTAACGGGAGAAAATGAGCTGGAATCATTTAAAGCATCTGCCTGGAAATGGGCTGGCTCAAATTAGACGGTTCCAACATGTGAACAGCAATACGATTTCTAGTTAAACTATGGAGCATCTGGCGAGGCGTAATTCGGATCTGACTACAGGGCCAGGCTTGTCACACAGGATGGTTCTCACCCATTGGAAAACTCTCCTTCGGGAAAATCCTCTTCGTGTAAAGCCCTGACAAGACAATGTGGAGATGTTCCGATTAAATTAACCACAGAATGGAAAAAAATGATCAGTTTCAGTTTGTATCTTTAGAGAAGGGGGCTTCAACGGTGCAACTTTGGTCCAGGAGCTATGATGCCTTGTAGAAGCCGAAGACGCTGAGCATGTGAACACCAGTCCTAAACATCTGGTGGGGTTTTAGCATCGGAGAATACGATTTCGTTGGATCTAATTCGCCAATTGGTCAGGACAGCTTCGTATTACCTCACTGGCTCATTAGTCAAGAGATAACAGAGATAACAGAGATAAACAGATGAGGCTGTCTTAAAATAGCCACCTCTCAACAAAAGCCAGATATTGATGACGGCTGCTTCTTTAAGCACTATATTCAATGGTCAAATACAACGAATTCTCTTTTTATTTCGTTTATCTAATTTCAGTTATTTAAATTTACCTAAATGCAATTGTTATTAAAACACAATTACACCGACACACTAGTCGACTATAAGATAATATAAAGTACCTGGTTAATAACAGTGTCCTGTAATGACATAGGGAGCATGGCGTGACTGCTTTATTCGGCTTGTTTATTTATTCACTACCCAATATGTGCTATTTATGAAAACAGTCCGCATGGTTTTAAATAGTGCAAGGAAGGTGAGACAGGAAAAGTAGATTTCACACAAATTTAATTCTAATAAAACACATAAAAACATTTGTAAGGAGAGAAAATGGTGCAGCTATATATATATAAAATTAAGGCTGATGGAATATACCTATTACGCAGCGGGCGCGTAAACGTTCCACTATAGTTATAGATTCCTTACCAATTATGCATTCAAGATAAATTATATGTATGCAAATTGTTTAGAATTTAATCCCTGACCTGGACCAATAAGGGTATTCGTCATGTCTGCATAAGTTAAATAGACTATAAATATATGTGTAGACATTGAGACGTTGCATTGAAAATAAACTAGATGTTAGAATCCATATAGGTCAATCGTTAGCCTATTTCAGTAAACTAACTTCTAAATGCCATTGAATGATTATAAGTAATGACGTCACACAAAACACCAAAGGGTTCGAACTTACGAAATTAAAGTTTAACAAATAAAGGTTATTTTCTCAAACTTGACGGGTAAATAATACCTACATTAAGTTAAAGAAAGGTTGGAAAATAAAATTGCCTTGGTATCTAAAATCAGCTCAGATAATCAAAAATACCTATATGTTTCTAGATAATTTCTATATGATCGATGTTTATTTAATCATTGAAAGAATTATCAAGAAACTTCAATTTGACAACTTTTTCTAACACTGGTTTAAAAATCTTCCGTTGTAACATTAAATGTTAGACTTATATTATAAATACAAAACCATTGGATCGCCTACAACATGATACCGATTTAGTCATTAAAAACATAACTTATCTTTATTACATAATAAACAATCTCTAATTCAATTAGCGCCAAATATGAGTTTCTTGAAGCATTCCAAATTGATACCAGTCCTTGACTTGTTCGTCCAAGTGCCGTTTTTAGAAATTATCTTTTGACTTGTTTGGCTATTTGTTGATAACTACTTCATGAAACCGGTCCATGCTCTTTGGATATTATTTTAAAGTCATGCGACACACGTTGTTGTCAAAACCATTCGTTTCATTAACTATAAGTCTGTCATGGTTACTTTAACAATTATCAAGGAGGTTTATTAGAAATAAATTGAGATTGAGTTAATCCCATGTGGATGTGAGCAAACAGTTTTGAGAGTGGACACGTGTATGGCAGTGTTTAACTGGTGGGATTATAACGCGATGATGGTGTACGGCAGGGCGACGCACATGCACCTCTGTTTTTACCTCCTTTCTCAGTAAATCCCCTCTTACCCGTTCTTAGTTAAACGGGTTGTCATAAGCATACGATGATTGAATCAGGAGCATGGACACCCCTACGTTTTCAATCAGGCAAAGTGGGGAAAACGGCAACACGATCTTAACGAAGCCAATTGAAACTAAGAAGTTCTATGTTAATATGAAGTAGAGCGTTTGGGAGCAGCAGGCTAGACCCCGAGGCCAATAAACCAGTGGGCCGTGTGTTCGCTCAAATCACTGAAGATAAACCAACGTTCTTTGTGTCTCACTGAGAAATAACTCAATTTCAAATCGATCTTAAAAACAAGGTTAATAACCTAGGTCCGGTCTATTATTTAGAAAGTGGTCGACTGTTTGTATAGCCCGCCTTAAATATGTACTTGAACAAGATCTTGAAAATCTTGCCACCGGACAAATAAACTGACATGAAAGAAACATAGGCCAACAGTGGGAAAAGCGTGATGATGGTAAATGTGACTCAAGTTAAAGAAAGTTAGTTAAATAAAAATTTGCTAACAAAGAAATCTTACAGATTTATAAATATAAGTATTTATAAATCGATAGGTACCTGTTCAGGTAATATATATGTTTTATTGTACCATTTGGTGGACCGGTGAGACCAATGAGAGTTCATTGAAAGGAAACTATGGGGCTTAAACTAAATATAGTCACATACATTTGAGTATATATATGTTTTAATAAAGTACTATTTCCTGTGTATTTTTGGTTTATAGAATATGTTAAAGTATACGTGATTGTTGACATTCTTAATGAAGTGACTTATATCTGATAAAAACAATAAGTTATCGAAAATTTGCTAAATCTGTGTCACGTGTTGGTTATATGTGATTACACGGCGTCTCTCTAAAAATGTGTATATATAGGTGGAGGCAAGCAAATTTTTCTCTCTTCATTTATTCAAAATATTTTTTGTTGGCATATATACATGTACAGTATGGACACATCGGTAACATTTGTATAATATTATAGTTGTAAAATTGTTGGCGGAGATGCTAAGTAACCACATCGTGTTCATTCAAATTTAGCAAAACGTGGCAGACTAGGCACTATTTATAAAGGAAACTATATTTAACAACTCATTAACAACAAGTATTGGTGCCTATACTGCTTCGCCTGTATATCAGACCTTTTATCATATACCTATGCGTTTCACTATGCTGATACAGAGTGGGATTTTCCGATTCCGTATCAACCTAGTTTGAATTCTGCTCAAAGCACTCGAGCTGAAACAAGCAGTCAGAACAGCACAGGGTGGTGATAACATGTATATACCGACCGTATACACACACAACTGGTTGCAGTCTATTAATCCAACCAGTTCACCACTAATTTTAGGTTAAACACAACATCAATTTTTAAAAACACTTAATCGGTTTAATTTAGGCTCTTTAAAATTGATTGAAAACATCGCCATGTCGATCCGCGACGAATCACGAAAAAGAAGGGTGAAACAAACGAGGAACTCTCAAAGAATACAGTATTATAGAGTCTTCAATCAATTTTGACTTTAAATATGTAGTTGTTGTTAAAAACACTTTGTCGTCTGCTCTTTGAAAATTGGTCACACACAATCGCGCTCATTGATAAATGAAGCAACAGACGCGGGGTTATCCTGTTTTAATCCGGGTCATCGAACCAGGGGCGAAATGGTACACTTGAGAGAGAAAGGCTTGCTGTTCCGAGCCAATGATAAAAGTGAACACATTGACATCCGCGGACATTTTTGGTTAATGAATGATGTAGGTCAAAAGAACACTCTCGCGAGGCTCTAGAATAGAACAGTTTGATTAACGACTGGATTGCCATCGTGTAAGTCACGAACCCTGCATTTTATATCCGATGTGTTTTGGCTAATGACACCTACAGTGGCATAGAGATCGTCCTTCTACATTTGAATTTTATCATTTGATTTTGCCAAGTTCATTATTCCTTTATGTGCTATATATCTCATGGACATGTCCTTCCATAGAATAAAATAGAACAGAATAGCATAAACTTTATTTAACGTCGATATTGTAAGTACAATAGGAAACACTAGCGTGCATGTCGCTAATTGCATCGACCTTTATCTACATGCAGTTAAATCAATAACATAACAAAATTACATTTTAAATAGCAATTCTATATTTACAGTCCACAATAGTAATAATACACATTGGTTATGAATTGATAACTGTCACATATAGTTTCGAGCTTTTTCTTCGCAAATCTTTCTCTCTCTCTCTCGCCATTCTGGAAGCTGTTTACGAAAAACGTTTGCAGCAATCGGGTAGAAAGGCGACACTATAAACAAAAGAAAACAACTTAAATCTCCTATCAAGAAATACTAAAAGGCTAAATATATTTTGAAGAATGCAAGCATTGCTTTCTTAAGGGTTTGTTTGTTTTTTGTATAGAAACTGACGTGTCTGCTATTATAACTATATCAGTCTACTGTGGCCTGAAATTCTATTAAGACTACAGTGAGCCAATGTTGTCTCAGTGGTTTTCTATTCTCGTCAACTGTAACTGAACTCTGATATGTTTGATAAGCGGAACAAATTGACCTGTAATTCTGTAACACAGTACAATAGAATAGAGTTAACGCTTGAACGCGCTACGGATGAATCGAAACGATACCTGAGTGATTTATCCATAATGATCATCGCCTTAATCAAAGATGAACGGTTATTTTTAATTATCAGCCTGCTAGAATTAACCCCGACTGAGACGAAATTATTAAAGGAAAAGAGCTATTACTTTATTTCGCACTGGCAGATGGTGGCCTTTATCGAATCCGTACAAGTCTTTGATGCGGCGCGAGTAGAGTTGTCTTAGTTAATAGCTGAAGGGTTGAATCATAGCTCTTATTAGAACCATTTAGAGTACACGATGTTCTGGAGCCTGCTGTTTTCACCGCTAAATTGTCCCCCTTTGCTTTCAAACAAATGACTATTAACACGGCCTCTCGAAACAGTCCATGAGGATTGGATTAAGCTTTGAAAATGATAGAGTTTGCTCTTGAAGTTATACTCCAAAGAAGAGGCAAAGGAAACCCAAATATATCCTTGAGAAAGGCCTCAGTTTGTCTAGCTCGCACAATTCTTCTACTCAACCTTTGCCATCTCCTAAGAACAGCCTATATTGGAGAATTGAAAAGGCGCTGTGAAGTGTGCTAATTTAATGGCATCGCTGCTCCGAGATTGTGCCTGGCTTTCAGGTGGTTGTTAAACAGTTTCGGGAGCAGATTCTATCTGTCTCTCTGTTCCCTGGGCGCTGGACTTGGAAGCCCGTGGCGAAACATTGAAACACCAACCGGCCAGTTTCATTTCAAGTGTTCCTTATTAAGAGAACAGCGAACAACTACGTTAAAGATATTCAACAAATACATGCTGAGTTAATTTATTCCCACCAGCGGTTCAATACCTCTTATAGCGACCATTAACGTGTATTTACGTACACCTTGACGATCTCATGGTGCCACCTTACGGCTCTTATTCTAGCTTTTCAATTTACCTCTACAATAACATGTATGTATTAATTGTTTTCGAAGAGAAAAGAGTTCATTGGCCCACTTTTTAGACGCGGTAAAATGATACGATATTTCTGCAGCGCTGTCTGAAAATGTATGGCTTTCTTTTTACAGATTTATTTTGAACACATTGTTCAAATAAAAAAACTTCTAAAAAAAGAACAGTATTTTCATGTTGATTTCATGTATTAAAGGTGAGGTTTCGATACAGGTTCCAATACCCTTTAAAACCAAGGGGTCTATTAAGAAATGCACATATGAGTCAAACAGAAAAAAAAGAGAGTAACTAAGGAATAGCAAATGGTAAGGTGCGTTTAATGTGATCATAGGACAAACAACAATGATTGATTAAAAGATTAAATGGTCATAAGCACTCGGTATGTGGTAGCCGTAGTCTCTGTTCAGAGTGGGCTTTCCTCCTTTAATTTGGAAGGGAGGAGGGGGGGGGGGTAGGGGGTAAGTTAATTTTTGTGTCTACATTTATCTAATACATCAAATGATCACTGTAGGATATCTCAGCTTAGAACAAACTAATGACTATAACTACCTCCAAGCAGAGAATAAAATTAATTTTGCATTAAGATATTATATTTTATTATCAAACCTTCTTCTGAAGATGACTTGCATGGTAATAAATACAAGAAAATTAATTAATTTTTGCGTCTTTTCTGAATAGAATTTGATAACATTTTCGTTATTTTGGAATACCATTTTCACAGCTTAACAGATAATAGTTCAGAAAGATTTGCAATGTAAGTTAGACCCGTCCAAGAATCGAACCCACGACTGATGGACCAGGCATCGAACCACTAGCAGTAAATGGACCAGCCAGCCTGCCTACAGCAAAATAACTTCAAAGTAAGAGGAAAGGACCACATTGACCCAATATTTCTGTTAATTATCAAACCACCCTTCGCCGTGATGCAGTTGATCTGATAGTTGACAAAACTATTCTGTCAGATGTTTCTACTATCTTTGGTCTATTTTAATGCCTTACTCTATTTAGAGGTCTGTATTAAGTAAAATGATTTTAAGGTTTGAAAAGTGTATCAATATTCAATTGCCCAATCAATCAAATGAGGCCAAAGTGCGAGCTTCATTTAGACGGAAGGTGACAAATGTAAGACTATTCTCTCATCTGTATTCGTTTCAAGTTTGATTTTATGAGCCACTGATGCTAATTTTGGGTACGAGTGTTTTTGCTTCATTTAACAAATCAGCAATCTCCAAGAGGCAAATGTCCCTTTATGTTAACGCTTCATTTCATAATCACATTGTTATCCAGAAGCACTATAGGTGACTAGCAAAGAAAGGGTTAAAGTGAGAGTAACTGCGAGTGAATGATCACTTGATAGTGGTTCGTGTTAACCACATCCACGATCAATGGATTGATAATCGACTTCAGTAAAAGATATAGTGTAGCCAACTCTGAACTAGTACAAAGGAACAATCGGAAATAAACCAGAGCTGGAGCCTGGATGTCTGCAATAGACAGACGGATTGCAGGACACGACTCAAACGTCTTGGAATATTTTACGATCTTTGTTGACAAAGATATGGTTTGACTGCAATTGTATCAAGACTGATTTTAACAATAGTAAAATTTTACACCCAGTAACTTTGAAAGATATCTTATTTGTTACCGATCCATTCGGACTCCTCTTGCAACAAAGGCGGGGTTTTACACTCACTAACCTTGATTTAATTAGAAATTGTTACAGATGGGGTGGTCGAAGTCGACTGCGGTTTAAATAAAAACACTCTTGGTGAATATATTGACGAACAGTTCTTTTTAATACAATTGACAAATTTGTTGAAAATTAGCATGTGGTCAGAGCGGACAACTATATGAAGTCCAGGTGGCCTCCATGCTTTTGGGCCTGTTTGTTGGATTGGAAACGGAATTGAATAAGAATACAATCAAAGATAAATACGAAACCTTCTCCGCGAACCATACTAAGTGGGTTCGTTTAGAATCAACGATTCTGAAGGAGGGTAACAGAATAAAAAAGACTTCTTTACACTCAAAAGCCTGTGTTCATGTCGACATGGCCCACTATTTCAATACTATATTACGATCTGAAAACCTTTAAACTAATCAGGTTATAATGTTAAAATCTCCCAAATACATACAGTTTTATAATTAGCTCCTGAGTCCGTATAGTCTGTGTTTTCTAAAGATTTAATGAGCATTTATAGTGTATTAGTGTTTCTTAACAACTTATTTAAGAAAGACAATAAATTCATTTTGACCGAACGTTTCGGCTTATTCAAGAGTGATGATGGATTATTGTCAAATGATTAAAGATAAACGTTATATTTTTATACATCAAATAGTAGTCAACTTTGCTGTTAAGTTAGTAACGATTGTTTTGAAAAAAGGGGGATGTGCAGCTTAAACAAACATACTTCAACACAAACGAATAAACTGAATAGTCTGTGATCAGGTAACTGTCAGAACAATTCCTTGCAATGGTGTGTGCTTTTACAGGAATATGTGTTTTTATAAATCATATGTATATGATAGAACATGAGATGATTCATCGATTTTAATTAATCTACATCCATGTGCCAGTGGGATGGCTTTTTAGAAATATATTTCTCAAACTAAATTTAAAAAATATACATCTGTCCGAACCAGAATATTAGAAGAACCCAAACAATAAAACAAATTGGTGGGTATTTTCTAGATAACAATTACACTGCTTCAGTGTTTCTGTGTCAGTGCTACTCGTAGACAGAGATTTTCAGCCTTTACTTGGATTAAAATCATGCCCTATATCGACTTCGAACATCATCACATAGGTTAACAATAGAAACTGGCCGTCATGGTCCACGAAAGGTCGAAAGAATAAATCGATTGTGCAATTATTAGACTTTAAATGATATAGAGGATGAGTTCCATTTTATGTTTATCTGTCCTGCTTATGATGATCTCAGGAAACTGTATGTACCTAAATATTATTGGAGAAACCCAAGTGTATACAAGCTAATACAGTTACTGTCCACGCTTTCAAAAACTACTCTATGTCGCACAGGTAAATATATCAGACTCGCAATGGCGAGACGTAACTAACGATAATCATATCGGTCTCATGCATAACGACAACTGATTGTAATCATTTTATTTTCTTGATGTATGTAATGTGTTCATCTGCTCTTTGTAACCAAAATGCGAGAAGCATAAATTATGCTTAAGCAAATAAAGTTCAATTCAATTCAATATCCTATAGCTAGCTAGGTAGGTAGGTATGTCGGTCAAATGTTATTTGTTTGATTGGAGCTTAACGCCGTACTAAAGGTTACTTCACTCAAATGATGGTGTATCAGCCCAATGGGTGCAGGAAACCACCCCAGACACCACTGGCAACAAACAAAGACAACACGATGACAGGACAACCATAGGGCATAATACCATGAAACTACAAGTAGATCAGCTGCGTATTGGCCCTTATAGCTCTGAGAGCCCCATGACGCCGTTCTTAAGGGTATTTCAGTTATATGACAGTGATGTATTCCAACAATAATTTACACTAGCACAACCAAGATGTGAAGCGTTTCCATCATGTTGGAAAGTTAATTTTCCTCAAGTGCTAAGAAAAGATAGCATTGCTACTCTTCAAACAAACTGCCCTGTAAACCAGTTTAATATACATAATGTTGATTTATGTTTTAAAGCATAATCTGTTTCTCTTCAAATGGTCTATTTACGCCTTGAAAATGATGAATATTTCCTATTTGAATAAATAGTATAGTGATATTCGGTAGATAACGGTTAATTGTGCGATCTTTTTTAAAGAAGGTGAAAACAAATCTGTCTTGTATTGCTCATGTTAAACCATGTTAATCAAACATATGGATTCCCGATATTTATTCAACTGAGATTTAGACAGATAGGAGTGAACAAAGTTTAATTTTGTTAATTTGATTGGGGTTTAACGTCGTACTCAAAGTTATTTCACTTAAATGACGACGGATTGTCCACTTCACATTGCTCTTTGTCTGATTACGGTGGAAAACCGGGAGGACACCTCGTAAAAACCACCTCCGAGATTGCCGGAGTCACAACATGGGACTCGCTCATATACCTGATGGTCGACAGACGGACTCGATCCCGTGAACGGTAAATCGAAGTAGGTTTAGTAAGCGCACACGCTACCAATAAGCCACGGCCCCAACATAGTTTGAATACTCTTTTCATTAGATGGGCACCGCCAAGTTTGGCCAAACCTATACATCTCTGTCGAGACTACTAAATACATGTACATCAATATTGGTAACACGCTAAACATAAAGTTAGAAATCCGTCCTTCAAATACCCGAAGTATATACCTACCTACGACCTCTGGTAGCTGACATTTTGGGCGTGGCCAACCCTATTCATGACGTCAAGCGACTTAAACTCTTGTGAGTTACAGGTTAATAACATGTGTGAACCAATGTACTATATTGGTACAATTGGTGTAAACTGTCAAAGATTTAAACAGTCGACTCTATAGGTCTCGTGAAGTAGAAGGAATCATTGTTATACTTTTTTTTACCAACGACATGTTTAGAGTAAGGTTGTTGAGCCAAGTTGTGTCATTCTAGAGGACACAAGAGAGTGTGTGAAACGTGCCCCTTACATTTTCGTGTAGCGTATTACAAAGGACAACGAACAAGCTATTTACCCTTGATTTAATAGGCGCATTCGACTGGACGATTTCCTTCAGCGCGTAAATAGCTGCGCAGAAGAAAAAAGTACTTCACGAAAATCATTCCAAAGTATAATCGATTCTACTTCCTACGTCGAGACATTGACTCTAAGATACATGCGCCAGGGCCATCTTCTTTTGGACCTCCTTTATTTGCGGAGTTGTGGCAAACGTCCCCCCAAATATTAGCAGAAATTAATGCTCGATGGCCTGGCCTGGCATGGCGTACGAGAGTTATCTTAGTCTCGCCCACTATAGAAACTCTCGCGAGATAATGATTGCACGAAAATATGAGTCGAATGGATTTCTCGCATATTAATTTTTATCCAATATGGCAAGGAGCAGTGCGAAGTGGACATTCCGTCGTCATATAAGTGAAATACCCTTGAGTACGACGTTAAACCCCAATCAAACAAACAAATAAACAAACAAATTCTTCACATTGGCGAAATCGGCCTCCATACATCTTACAACGAATGTTCTTTATTTCTTCATAAATCATTTATTTATGTACAGAAAAATACAGGAAAAGATCGGTTTTGAGGATACATTTACTTGGAGTCGTAACTGTCGGAACAATTAAATCTGATAGATATGTATCACAGGGAAATGAAAGTCTAGTTTACTAGTTGATAAAACAGACTAAATGGAAAATTCGATACGATCCCCAACCAGGAAATGAACGCTGATATTTCAGGTGCGGGAAATAAACAATGCAAACCAAAACTCGGATGGATTAAGGCATTTTGCTATCTTGTATTGGATTGGTTTGAACAACAATACAATGTAATTATAAACAAGGTTTCGCTTAAAATCCTGTAAAATATCTTAAAATTGCTTCATGTATAAACGAAGCAATGTCCTCATTTTTGTTTCACAGAGTTTCTGATGGTTTTGATCTGGGCCAATAACGGAAAAATACAGTTGACATGTTAACAGTTTAGCTGGTTTTGTTTATTAAATTTAAGTTAATAAAATGATCAGAACTAATAGGTGTTACATAAACGTCTTGAGCACTTACAATGAAAAAGGGTCTATCCATATGGTTCAGTTGACAAATTTGTTGCATAACGTGAGATAGAGGATAGGGTGTTCGCGTAACACGGGGAAAACTTCCCCAAGACAACTAAACTTAGTGCGTACACGTACCTAACCATATACTCAACTTTTAGAAACATTTTCCAAGTTGAACACAAACGTGAGATAGAGCATAGGGTGTTCGTGTAACACGGCGAAAACTTCCCCAAGACAACTGAACTTAGTAAGTACACGTACCTAACCACACACTCAACTTTTACAAACATTTTTCAGGTTGAAAACAAACGCGTTCAATAAAAATGTATTTGACCATTGTTGCATGCATCTGTATTAAACCCTATACCATAGGACTCTCAAAGAAGGGTGTATAACAAGCAGCAAAGAGATCGTAATGCATTCTTAATTACCCATGAAGGAACTTACGGTTGTAAAACGTAGCAGACAATTGTGATTTGAAATTGATGACTTACACAATTAGGATAGTGTTTTTAGCTTTTTTAAAATTACTATGCTCAGTTTAGCATCCCAATGTATAAGTACCCATAAGGCTCAGCTGTTTGTCTACCTAATCCATGGAGCTATAAAGATATTATAGCTACAGGCGTAATCTAAGTAAATAAATCGTATAGTTATTTGTCATGTAGCAGCTCTCCACCCCAACTCCCATAAAATAAACACAATAAAAAAAAATCATAATACTCACAAGATTTGAATATTTTTTTGAGGTAAAACAGAAATAAAATGGATAAAAACTATGGTATATTGTACTTATAGTCTATTTAATGTATCACATACCTAGAACCTAGGAGAGGGGGGGGGGGGGGGGGGGCTAATAACTTAAATGGTTGGAACAAACTCAGAAAATAAATACACAAATAAATTAAAACAATACATGTTTATAAAAAAAAAAATCCCCACAGTTCTTATATTACAGTTGTCATGAATATTACATTTCTGACATATTATCAAAAGAAACAAAAAATGAAAAAAAACCCCAAAAACCCCAAACAACAACATTACAAACACATTCTCTTAATAAGAATCAGTTAGAAAAACCAGCACACATTGGTTTTGCTATATAATATCATTATGGACATCAAAAACATTTTAAAATAATATTTATAATGCTGCTAACAAAAATGTGTCATTGTACATCAACAATTTTTGCTTCGCAAGAGTTCCATCTGCATTAACAAAATTGCTACAGGTATGGGAAGTGAACTCAAATTAGAAATGATGTAAATCCAGGGAAATTATAATGGACACCTTCTTTGCTTTACCTTCAAATTAGCAAACGGAATCTCGAAAAGTTCAGAAATGACTTTGCAGAAGATCATCAGGGGCCGTTCCACAAAGCGATGTTAGTCTAAGTTCATCTTAATTGTCATGATGACCAGTACTGAAGCCATTGTGTTGTCATGGTAATTAAGGTCAACTTAGGCTAAGATCTCTTTGTGGAACTATAGCCTGATGTAAGAATGGTCCAGATTTGTTGGATTTTGGTAACACCACCAAGGCTAAACCAAACTGATGTCAGTATTGAGTCCCTTCTACCAATGCAATGATGAAAGAGGACCTCTTCCAAATATTGAGTTACTTCCCTTATCAACAGTTCAAGATTCCCACATTTCACAATTCTGATAAAAAACACAAAACATCTGGACACAAATCTAAACTGATGCATGGAAGTGACCATCCATGACAAACATAACAGTAGGCCAAGGCCAAGTTCAAGAAAAAATGAAAAGAACTAAAAGCAAAACAAGCAAGATATATTGTGTTTGCAGCCAATAATTTGGACTGTATATAGCTTTTGGCTGAATATGTAGTTCACTTTTTTCAAAACGGTGTATTCAGACAGCATTATGTGTTTCGGTTACGTTATGCGGTGCCAAGTTGGGGTGTACAATTCAGCTCACATGTTATTAAAAAAAGGCCTCCTGCTAACACATATTTGTACCTGGTTTATCCAACCCATATTTTTTTTAGGCAAAAGATAAAGATGTTCTGCATTGAACATTCCAATTGTTTTTTTGTTTTCTTAGGAACAACTTGGAGGACAAACTGCTGAAAGTCTGGTGAGCTGTTTACAAGTTCAAATATGGCAGAATGCACCATTTTAAGTACAGCACTGCCCCCTTCCCCCCTCCCAACACATCCCAACCACGATTAGGGGAAAAAAAGGAGAAAAAATAAAAACAATCCTGTGAATACAAACAATAACATAAAGCTAATTTTGAGTAACTGTGAAACTATGCGCTACTTAACCTAAATCAATACTTACACTTGAGCCCAATCCCATGTGATGAATGATATTTGGGGTTTCCATTACTTATCCACACTCAATACGGGGCTTTCCAGCTATGATGTTACGACAACAGAGTGACGTCCCTTTGCGAAATGACGTTGCCACTTTATGGCACTGTAGGGCAGCCTGTCTATACTTTAACATTGCGGGTTGTTGGTTTTAAAATTGTAACTTTTGCAAAAAATTTTATTTTAAGCTATGGGGAAAAGAAATTCATATGGTTTTTTTAATGTTTACCTGTTAATTGGCAATATTCCCTGTACTGCCCATGTTAAAAATCGTGGATTGGCCCTCCCTTGCCGTAAACCGGTAATGTTATTTGGCAAAGGGACGTCACTCTGTTGTCGTAACGTCATAACTGGAAAACCCCGTATTCAAGAGTGTGTTATCATGGAGTGTACCAGCATCATATAAGTGAACCCCAAAATACTAATCAATCGCTCTATCCAATACAGATCTAGGAGTGCTGGAGACAATTTTTTTCACCATGCACAAAATGGTTCAACATTTTAGAAGTTTTACGGTAATTCATAGTTGGCTGTCTATATGTGCCTCGAGGCCAGGTGAACTGTAGAAAATATTCAGTCCAGTGACCTTAGTGCCAAGATACATGAATTTAAGATTCACGCTGTTCATCAAATATGCGTCGTAATATCCCTATTCACAGATATATCTGTTCCAGCAATAGTGAGATTAATCTATGAAGTGTATTGGCGATGGAGACCCCTGCGGAGGATATCCTACAACATGTATGTATTTATACCGGACATCAATTCTCACTGATGGATCTTTGCCTGCTTATTATTCTACATGTATGATTGCCCGAGGCATACAAGGGGCTGTGTTTTCCCGAAGAACTGTACCCGAGAGTCCAAATACTAATCTATTAAACAGTTTACCAGACATTGATTGAAACAATTGATTGATAAGTGCTTATGGTATGCTCCAACCAAGGGTATCGTATTCCACTCATATCACGAAGGTGAATTTCACATTCAAAATAAACCTCAAAATGGGAGAATGTAAAATATAAATGCTCTTTAGGAAAAACAAGGTGCAGT
Organism: Mopalia vespertina; assembly: GCA_030265115.1. NCBI lineage: Eukaryota > Metazoa > Mollusca > Polyplacophora > Chitonida > Mopaliidae > Mopalia > Mopalia vespertina. The sequence continues at coordinate 15,535 of JAQQZZ010091831.1, forward strand.
ATTTTTAGTGCAATAAGATCAATGGCATCCTTTGGCAAACTGATATAGATATACATGTATTTTCCAGGCTTTGCTGTAAATAAAAATGCATATCGTTTGCAATTTTTTTTCAAAAAAAAAAAAACAAAAAAACACAGAAATAATTTTGTAAATAAAAACCCCCCCCCCCCCCCACAACAGAGGTAAGCTATCCTAAAATCTTATGTACATGTATGCTTTAACATTCACATCAAATCAGAAAGCTTGCAACAGCATGAAAACTACATGTTAGGTTGATCTGTAAGTTTAAGACAGCTGTTACATACTGTACTAGATAATATAAACTTGAAATTGAATACACTAAATAATTACAAAAAAAGAGCATTTGAATTTTTCAGTCCATACGACCAAAGCTAGGTATTTTTTTTGTTTTAAATATGCTCATAATCCCAGTCAAATCACCTTAATTGTTTGTTTTCTTGATTGGGGATTTATGTAGTACTCAAGGATATTTCACTTATTTGACAATGGGTTGTCCACTTCACAGTGTTCCTTGCCTTATTATAGTTGGAAACCGGAAGGAAACCTCGTTTGTTTGATTGGGTTTTAATGCCGTACTTAAGGTTATTTACATGTAATTAACATGATGGTGTGCCAGCCCAATGGGTAATGGAAACCACCCCCGACCACTGGCAACAAACAAAAACATCACAGGACAAAAACAGGACACTCTCAGGACAATACAATGACATCACAAACATATCGGCTTCCCGTCCCTCTTTACCACAGAAAGCCCCAGGGCAACAGGAAGCTCCATCCAACCACCTGTAGGCAACCTCGTAAAACCACCTGCTCGATTGCCGGAGCCACATCGTGTTGCTCACTCTGACATTTACCTGATGGTTGACAGACTGACTAGATCCCGTACATCCAAGTAGGATTAGTAGGCTCACACGTTTACCACTAAGCCACAGCCGCGGACTAATTAAGAAAAAATGTTCCTGCACAGATGACTGCATGGTTTCAAAACATGTACATTTGCGCTAATAGACACATGACGAACTGGTCACATGATATACCTAAATGCCTAATAAAATGTAGTTTGTTTGTGTTTATAAACAAATTATACATAAAATGAAGATTTGGGAATTGAGGAATGATTTTTCTATTCATTTTCTTTAATTTTTTTTAAAAAATTCTTGTTTTTTAAAAAATCTAAACACATGGTCGAAACCCTGGCAACAAACAAAGATAAGACAGGACAAATACGGGATAATCAGAAAGAAGTCCCAAACAAATCACCTTCATATTGCCCCTTAACTCTGAAAACACCAGGGTAACAGGAAACTCTGTCCCAAACAAAGTAAGCCAGAAATCACGAAGAGGGTGTCTCAAATCACCTTTTTTTCTTTCATAAATGTGGGTGTCTCATTTGAAATTTTCCCTATCTTTACTACTGTATGTTAAATTTGATTGAAGCAGGGTGTCTCAAAAGGCTGCTTGGGTGTCCCAAAGACAGTGAGACACCCCTCTGTCTTCCACTATGCTTCCAACCACCCACCATTTGAGAAAGGAACATCAGAATTTGTCAGCTCTCAACAAATGCTGTTCCAAATTAAAAATGTGCACTATATACATGTACTGCACACAGTGTAATTTTTACATAACATAATGTCAAGATTATAAAGGTAGAACGTAAAAACCTAAAATGTTTATTATCCATACAAATAGAAAATGTAACAATTCAGCCATAACATTTTCACTTTCGTGAAAAGTAAAAAATCAGGGGAGTTTCTACGGTCAATTTGGTTCCGGAGAAAGAATGGGCACCCAAAAAAATTAAAAGCCCCAATATATTAGGTAAATTACTACTCTCATAATATCTGTGTTAAAATCAAGCCAAAACCCTTATCATGAATATGATCTGATTAATTTGGGATAGGAACTTTGAAAAACATTATAGAAATTCCCCTGATATTAATAATAACATTTCCAAACAGGGGCTTAGTCAGAAATCAAAAGCATGGTGTCCAAAATGGTCATTTTGCTTCACATTTCAAATAACTGGGTGTCCAATTTTGACAGTTTTCCTATCTCCTG
>JAQQZZ010091842.1:0-17613 GCA_030265115.1 Mopalia vespertina
TGATCACAGATATGTGCCAATGGTATAACATAAAAACCATAAATAAATCAAAAGTGAGTTTTTAATGATCTAGCCATTAACTTGGCCAGGTTATGGCACAAGACACCATTTTTTATAATCCAACTTGTGTTATAATCATTGATTGATTGGTGTTTTACGTTGTGCTTAAGGATATTTCTCTATAACCTGGCCAAGTTAATCTTTCTGCACCATGTCTTATGTCTTGTACTTGTTGTTGTTGCCAGTGGTTGGCTGGGTGTTCCCCTGCACCCATTGTACAAGTGTAAGTGCATGTGAGTGAAATAACCTTAAGTGTGATATCGAAGCCCAATCAACCAAACTAAGAGTTGCAACACCGTCCCCAATTTGAATGAAATGGCTGGCTTTCTGTTTGTGATATATTGTCAACCCTTGACAGTCGCTTGACCAATACTCTAATCTCTAACACTACTTACTATTTTGAGTGTAAAGCAGTTTTCTCAAAAGTTATAATTTAAAAGCAGTTATTGAGTCGATCACATCTTGTGAGAAGCAGGATATATAACCTGTCTATAGAATTAAAAAATCATTGTGGCTAGATCATTAAAAACTCACTTTTGATTTATTTATGGTTGAAACCAAATATACATTTTTTTTTTATGTTATACCATTGGCACATATCTGTGATCAAAAACCAAATTTTAATAATATGGATATTTTAGAAGTGGCATGCCAAAAACAAATTGAAAAATTAATCAGTTTTGTGTTGTTTTGTTCTTCAGGAGAAATTTCCCGGTTGAGAAAAACATTTAACAAAATTCCACCTTCAGAGTCAACGGTTCAGTCAATACAGGAATCAGAAGTGTGGAAAATGGAAAATGAATTCTATGAATTCGCAGTAGAACAATTTCATTTTATCAAAAAGAGAACATTTGGGATACGAGATGGTGAATATGTGGAGAAGGGGAGACAATTTAACTATGAAAAGATTCGACCAAGGTAGCTGTGCGTGTCTTGCAGGTGTATGAAAAAAGTGAAAGACTTGAAGAATGAAGCCTGAATTACCATGACGAGTGCCATAGAATGACCTTAGACAGGGTTGATGATTGATCTTAGACTGGATAGACAATTGACCTTGGCCTAAGATGATGATTTAACCTTAAACTGGGTTGATGATTGACCTTTATCACAATAGATGATTACCTTGTCTGGACAGGGTTGATTATTGAAAGTGCATTGACCTTTTTGATGATTGACCTTAAACAAGGTTGAGGATCAACCCTGAACAATATTGATGATTAACCTTGAACAGGGTTGATGATTGACCTTGAACAGGGTTGATGATTGACCTTGAACAGGGTAGAAAATTGACCTTAACTAGGTTGATGATTGACGGGCAGGGTTGATGATTGACTTTTAACATGATTAATGATTGACCTTGGAAAAATTTAATGGTTGACTTTGGACAAGGTTGATCATTGACCTTGGACAGGGTTGATGGTTGACTTTGCACAAGGTTGACCTTGGACAGTTTGATGATTGACCATTGTCCATAATAATGTTACCCCCGTTCAATTATTGACCTTAAAAGGTTTTTCCTTTTCTATTAACATATCTGTTCTGCAAAATGCAAAGAATATTTTTACAATTTTCGTCAAATCTGCTTTTAGGAGAAGGATGGCAGGGTGAAAGAATAATTCATGTTCATACTTGTTTAAATCTAAGATGCAATTGTGAAACATGATTTAGATAACGCGTTTATTGTGAGGAGTCTTACAGTTAGTCAGGAAACTTATCGTTCAGTAAGGTTTTCAAACATCAGTTAAATAAACATTTTAGACAATATTTTATGTCAAAATTAATGACCAAATTTTATTGATGTCTAAGTGTGCTTGTGGAAATGTGCATTGTAGGGTCCATGGAGTGTTTGTGAAACTGTCTATAGTAGGGGCCATGTAAGTATAGTGTTCATGGGTTTATAGTGGAAAATCTGTGATTAAATGACAACCTTAAATATCCTGACCTCTGACCTCATATTTTATCTGTATATATTTGGTATCGTATACATGACTTATACATTACTGTTGTTTTGTCAGTTCCCAGTTATCATTCATGGCTTTGAGAAATCAAACAATCATGTATATCATGAAGTTTTTAATGTAATTGTGTATGTAGAAATTAATATTTCTTGTATTAAAACCACTGATCGGCTTAGAATAGTTTAAAAGTAATAATAAACAAGTGTTTTATTGAGTCTTAGTGGGTTTACAATGTAACCTGAAAGAGTATTGCCTTGATACTTGAGACAATAATATGATCTTCATCTATAAACCAATCAGAGAGCAGGGTTTGAGTTTACTATATCCTGATTGGCTAAATTATTTTTTCTCAATGTAAGTTTTCTTTTAGCAGACCGATTACTGAAAGATGTGGTCTGATTTTTTATTGACAGTTCCGCATCACTAAGTGCTTCTGGTCTCATGACCTCAACTCAATATGACCTCGACCCTCTGGCTAAGGGCAGTTTGTTTGAAGAGTAGCACTACTGTCTTTACTTAGCACTGGAGGTAATTTAACTTTCCAACATTATGAAAATGCTTCACATATTGTTTGTGCTAGTGTCAATTATTATTGGAATACACCGTTGTCATATAAGTGAAATAACCTTAAGCATGGCGTAAAACACCAATCAATTAATCAACCGATTTGATCTCTGACCTGTACTTAAGTTATTTATCATAACTCTGTTCAGAACTATCTAAAAATTTATCCAGGCCATGAGATAATTCATTTCTTTGTAGTGAATAGACTGCAGAGACAGGCATTGTGTCATACAAGATATGCAATAACCTACACTCCACACTACACTGATTTGCATCCTGTGTTAGCTTTTTCTTATAATTTATTCAACCAGCAACACTGGGGGCGGTGTCCTTCACCCATTGGGCTGACAAGGTGACAGATGAGTGAAATAACCCTAAGTCCAATGTTCATAAAGTAAATGGACATGGCTGGTACACGCCCAAAGGAGTGAAAGAACCTCAAGTACTGCTGTGTCAAACCTCCATGAAACCAACAAAACCATTGTTTGTTGTGTTTAGTGTACGTTCATATATAATTGGGATCTGGCTTAGGGCTGTGTGTTTCAAGTCTGGTCACACTGTCTTCATCTAGCAATGGAAGAAAACCTATTTTCAAACAGAGCAAAACCAATTCTTTCTAATGATGCCTGATGGTCATACGGTTAACACACTTAGTCATTTTGTTTCTCCATCTTTAACGGAATTGAAGAAAAACATTTAATGTTATAATTTATTAACAGTTGATATATCAAACATGTCTCAGTTCCACTGTTTGTTTTCAACCACACATTGAGCTCTGGCTTTATAATAACTTTCTTTTCATCTGTTATTTTTTGTTTTTCACGTAACCTAATGGGGTTTTTTTTTTGTCTAATTTTCTTTATCCTTTGTCTGTCTTTATTTTTTAACTTGTCTAACATTTTATCCTATAGATCTTATTTTGTTCTCACTTGTTTTTCTATTATTTTTTTCCCTTGTTTTTTTTGTTTTTCACCACTTGTCTTCTTCAAGTTACTGTTATAAGGTACCAATGAGTTTTCACAATGCTGTTGTGAAATTAAAAAATAAAAAATAAAAAATCAATAAAGAAAAAAATAAAGGTAGAAATAATGTCGGCCATCTTGGCAACATGTACATTGCCCTAGTGCTAAGAGTGGCTGGTCCCTTTATTTATAGTTGTATATATATTGGAGAGAAATCAAAGAGATGTATGGTTCTGTTCTAATTCTGACTAGTCAGTCTGCTTCAGATATAGTCCTCCAGTCTTTACTCTCTACTGGAGTCACATTAAACTCAAACTGAACTAGATATTGTTGGAATTCACGGCCACCACAGGAATATAATACAGGTACACTAATACAAACACCAATCAATCAATCAACCAATCCACTTACAATGAGTGGGAAAGTTGTATTCACCCATCAGAGAATCATCTGGAGTGATGGGAGCCACTTTAACATCTTTGAGCAGAAAAGTTGAAGATAATAAGGCGGAAGACTATCTGTATTACAATTTCTCAATATATTTCTCGCAACGTTTCAATGTCTATACTGATATCGTTTTCAAACATCGGAATGTTGCTATAAATATATTGAGGAGTTGTTATCCATATAGTTTTTATGCCTTATTCTCATTTCCATTTGCCAAAATTCAGTATGTTCAAATCATGGGACTGCTCTCTTTACTTCGCACTGAAGTGCTTATTAGGAGTTGTCAACACAAATTGTGCCAAATCTGTTGGTAAGCTGATCACTGAACAGGACTTACACATTACCAACAGACTACAAGGTACTGAAAACTGAGGGAGAGTTGCGAGGGAGATTTCTGTTGCCCTTATTCTTACAGAGCTTAGGGGCAAGAGCAGATATGTTTGTGATGCGTCTTGTGATTGTCCTGTCTTGTGATTGTCCTGTCTTGTGATTGTCCTGACTCGTTTTGTTGTTGCCAGTGGCGTTTGTGGTTTCCTTGGCACACCCTCATTTGAGTGAAAGAAGTATGGTGTTTTGTCCCAATCAAACAAACTGAAAATTGACTTTTCAGGTGGTGCAATGCTGGAAAATATGTGCAACTAGTTACTCATCAAAAAAATCATCTTTGTATCCTATTTAAAAAAAAAAAAACCAAAATAATCAATAATTGATGTTAACTGAATGTGGCATTACATAGACCAGAAGTCTGGTGTGTAGCACTGGAATGGTTATATCATCAGACACAAAGAGATCAGGACTTAAAATTGTATAAAAGGAACAATAAGTTTGTGTAGGAGAAGAAATTTGATTGATGTAGCTTTTAATTTATGTAATTCATGTGGACTTCATTTTTCAAAATCTTTCAAATCAACATCACTCGTCTTTAGTTTAAAAGGGAAGAAAACAAAAATAAAGTCCTGTCAAAGATTACACGTTATAAATTTGTCAATAAGTCTGCTGTCTTTTTTTATGGATTACATGTTAAGTTACTTAAATGTTTAGCTACAAGTAAAGTGGATGGTGAATTTTTTGTCCTGTTTTATTCATATACCAGCCCTCTCTTTTTCTGGGGTGTGGGCCGAGCCTCTCCACTTTTGAGTAGTGTGTGTGGGGGTGTATTTGCATCCCCCCCCCCCCACCCCCGCACACACACACTTTGGATTTACTTACTGGTGTATAAATTGAGTATGACATTGATTTTTTGTTTTCTTCCCATTACAAGTTAAATTATTTGTCCAGACTAATCAATAAATAATTGATTATATAAATGTATATTTGCCAATCTGGTCCGATATATACATTAACATGTATCATGGATTCAGTTGTATATCTGGTCAAATGTAAAGATATATATATATATAAATATATACATACGAACGATGTGCCGATAAACTTAGAGTTGATAAATATATATGTAATTATTGACCATACTGAGTTTTGTTTTTCTTTGCATCATGTTGAAATTAGTGTTGTAATTAATAGATTCTCATGACAACCAGGATTCTCCTAAACCAATTTTTTACAGAGTGATATTCTCATCATGCCCCGTTCTCAAAAGATTGTTTGTTTGTTTCATTGGTGTTTAACGTCGTACTCATGGGTATTTCACTTATATGACGATGGATTGTCCACTTCACACTGCACCTTGCCTAGTTACGATGGAAAATCTTGTAAAACCCACCCCCGGGATTGCGGGAGCGATAACGTGTGGCTCACTCATATACCTGATGGGTGACAGGCCGATTCGATCCAGTGAACGGTACATCGAAGCAGGATTAGTAAGCGCACATGGTACCACTAAGCCACGGCCACGGGCCCTGTCTTCAAAAGAGGCTATAATGCTAAAGCATAGGATTGAGATGGTGCACATCGTTCACAAATTCCTGGTATAGTTGTCTTCTGTGTGTGTTAGATGTGTAAGGTTTTTTAAGAAAGGATTCGATGGAGTTCAATCATTTTGTGGTGACTAGATAGTTCACTATAAATGTGGTACATTTCACAGCAGAAAATTATACACGTCCAGTGTGGTAGTTTGATATATATTTTGAATTAATGAAGAGAGAAAAATTTGCTTGCCTCCACCGGGATTCTGGATAGTTCACTATAAGTCAGTTTTCAAGCATAACCCATCTTGAATTCAGCTTCTGGCTGGTAGTTGGTAGACACATTCACCATGGGTTGTGCCTTTTAAAACATGGTTTCACCCTTTTCAATTTTGAATTTTAGCGATACAAAGTTGAACTTCTTCATTAACAGCAATGAATTTCCTTTTTGGGGTAGAACTTGAAAACTATATCTTTATGAAACTAAGTAGACACATTCCCCATCAACTGTAGTTGTGCCTTTTGCTTCTATGGATTAACCAATTTGTTATACGCCTGTCATTTGACGGACGTATTATGTTATGGGGTCCGTTCACTTTCACTTTCACTTTTATGTAAAAGCATCCACCACTGCATGCATAGGGAGACAGCCACGATTAGATGATATCACTACCATGTTTTTGAACAATGACATCTGTTCCATTATCTAAATTAACTAATTAAAAACTATGCTAATTTGATTGCAAGTGCAATAAAGATGGTTGCAATAAAAATAATAAGTTTAGGTCAAAATCAGTGGTCTTTCCATTTAAGGGTTTATATGGCACCCCTTGTGGGTGCATAATGTGTTAACTAAAACTATTGTGTTCTGTGACATTGAGGATGACCTTGTGACCAAGGATACTCTGTTCTGTGCAGAGAAGGCAAATAATTTATCCAAGAAGATCTAGGCTAAGCTATGAAACCGATGTAAACTATCGATTTTTACAATATGATCAAGTTTGACAATGCGGACAGAATCAAGACAGTGAAATAGTAGAAATTAAATTATATTCTTATGGGCTTTTGATCAGAATGAATAAAACATACTAAAAAGGCTTCAATTATTAAATACAACGGTTTGTTTGCCATACACACTCTTAATGCTGGAGGCCACTGTTTTACTGGCAGGTGGGATGGCTGGATATTTGGTATGTTCTTTTTGCCCTTGGTCAAAATATAAACCCTTCCACCTTCGCATCAGGTAATGTTAATGGTCAAAATATAAACTCTTTCACCTCAAACTGAAGTCTTCGCATCAGTTAATGTTGGATGAATAGGTTAATGAAGGACCATTCTTCTCATTGGGCGAATGAGACCAAACTTTTCGTTGGTTAATGATAGATCGACCTTCTAATTGTTTCAAGATGGACCAGTCTTCCTTCAAACATTAGGTTGGCAAGCCGTCATGAGTGAAATAACCTTAACTAGGATGTTAAACCCTAATCAAACAAATCTCATTGGTTAATAATAGACCAATCTCCTCGGCTAAGGGCAGTTCGTTTGAGGAGTAGCAATGCTTTCTTTAATTAGCACTGGAGGAAAATTAACTTTCAGACATTATGGAAACGCTTCACATCTTGGTTATGCTAGTGTCAATTATTGTTGGAATACACCGTTGTCATGTAAGTAAAATACCCTTAAGCACAGCGTTAAACACCAATCAATTAATCAATCAATCAGTCTCAATATACATATAGATACCCTACATAGACAATTGTTGCATTTGTGTGTCAGAAGTGGAAATGCATGACAATGACACCATTTACAGACTTTGAAACACCATAAACATTGTAGGCTGTAAACCAGAAATACTACTGGCTAACTTTTAGTTCCCTCTGGTTTTTCAGAAGCCTTGTTACAAAATCGACCACTGCCAGAAGCCCCATTGGATCCTCTGGGAGGAAAATGGATGTCCAAAGAAAATTTACTGCTGAGTCAAAATGAAGAGGATCCAAATCTGTTCGTGGCCCTGTATGATTTCCAGTCAGGGGGTGATAACCAACTTAGTATTGTTAAAGGTAGGTCTTTATGACAGGTCTCCACAATCTCTGTTTGTGGCCTTGTATGATTTCCACTCAGGGGGTGATAACCAACTTAGTATTGTTAAAGGTAGGTCTTTATGACAGGTCTCCACAATCTCTGTTTGTGGCCCTGTATGATTATCAGTCAGGGGGTGATAACCAACTTAGTATTGTTTAAGGTAGGTCTTTATGACAGGTCTCAAAAATCTCTGTTTGTGGGCCTGTATGATTTCTAGTCAGGGGGTGATAACCAACTTAGTAGTGTTAAAGGTAGGTCTTTATGACAGGTCTCAAAAATCTCTGTTTGTGGCCCTGTATGATTTCCAGTCAGGGGATGATAACCAACTTAGTATTGTTAAAGGTAGGTCTTTATGACAGGTCTCAAAAATCTCTGTTTGTGGCCCTGTATGATTATCAGTCAGGGGGTGATAACCAACTTAGTATTGTTAAAGGTAGATATTTATGACAGGTCTCAAAATTCTGTGTTTCCAGGCCTATGCTTGGTTGGTTTATTTGACACCATTGATTTAAATAAGTAACAGCTAAGGCGTGAATGTTTGTCCCTTTGCGCTCAGTGCTAAGGGGCAGCTCAAAGGTGATCTATAGTGGTGTCTCTTTTACCTCCTATGATTGTAATTCCTTGTTGCCAGTGACGTCTAGAGTGGTTTCCATTCCCCAGTGGGCACATTCTGTTCCCACAAGGGGCTTTCTCTGAGATCGAGAACAAGCTCTAGCATACGATCCAGAATTTCTACAAACAGGAGTTTGACATCATATGTTACTCTGTCACTTGTTATTCCATTTCTTCTAAAAGTTATTGAGATGTATTTTTAAGACAATAAACGAATAACCATTGGGAATAGAATCTTACATGTGTTATCTATTGCGAGGCTTAAGAGCGTCAAATGAGGGACATAACCCAGAAATGAGACGGAAGAAAACAGAAACACAATGTACATGAGCATTTTTTTAACCTATTTTTTATTGTCAAAAACATAATATATATATATGTTGATTTTAGGGGAACAGATGACTATTCTGGGTTATAACAGAGGTGGGGAGTGGTGTGAGGTCAAGAACAAAGCCCTTGATATGGGCTGGGTCCCCAGTAATTACATCGCTCCCGTTAACAGCCTTGATAAATTCTCCTGGTACCACGGACAGATATCTCGAAATGCCTCCGAATATCTCCTGAGTAGCGGAATCAACGGGAGCTTTCTTGTCCGTGAAAGTGAGAGCAGTCCAGGTCAAAGGTCAATCTCAGTCCGCTATGAAGGAAGAGTCTATCATTACAGAATAAGTGAAGACTCTGAAGGAAAGGTATGAAAGCCAAATGGTGTGCTCTTTTACTGCTCGCACATTCATTCATTGAAACCCATTCACTATGAGCAACATGCTCTGTAAAAGTAAATTAAATCATGCATGTTTCAAAATTTGACCTTAATCATTTGAATATTATTTATGAATGAATGGTAATTGTAAGGACACTGTTACTCTTTTTGTCCACCGCTACTCGGCATCCATCCATCCGTCTGTCTTTCCATCTGTCCATCCATCACTAATGTTTGTGAACACGCTAGCTTGTAAACAAAATCACCCATTACATGTAACTTCAAACTTGGTATGTAGCTTCCCCGTTAAGATCATGGATGGTATTGCATTTCACCGAATTCCGTAAAACAAAATGGCCATTTTTACATAATTTTAGAATATTCATGCCTGTATGTGTTGTGAACACAATAAGTAGAGATTAAATTCACAAATTAGCTTTAAACTTTGAAGATACATGTAGCTGCTTTTAAGACAATGGATCATACTGAATTTCACCAAATTCCGTAAAACAAGATGGCCGCCATTGCATTATTTTACAATATTCATTACTTAATTGTAGAATTTCTAGATAACCACTTGTTGTTTTGTGATAGAACACAACGTTTCGATACATATGCCTGTATCGTCATCAGGTGTAAATTGCAAAACAAGAAGTGGTTATCCAGAAATTCTACAATTATGTTACCCCACTTCTAAATGTCGTTCAAAACTAATATTCATTACAGTTTATGTTGTGAACACTATAACCCTGTAACAAATTCACAGAAACTTGAAATATAGTCGCATCTTATTAAGACAACAGATGAGATTGAATTTCATCAAATTCCGTAAAACAATATGGCCACCAATGCATCATTTTACCATATTCATGCCAATGTGTTCTAAACATGATTATTTTTAGATAAAATTCACAGATTAACTTGAAACCTGGAAGTTAGCTTCCTACTTCTAAGACATAGGATAGGATTGCATTTCATCAAATTGCACAAAGCAATATGGTCCCCATTGCATTTTGTAAACAAAAATGGCCAACACTAAAATACAGATATTAACTTCAAACTTCGATTTTTTCTGTTAATACCATAGATGTGGTTGTATTTCGCTAGGTTTCACAACAAATATGGCCGACATTGCATATCGCACAAAAATGTAACTTTTACTCTTCGGTTTTTGAAGCAAAAAATAGTTCTTAAACAAAAGTAGGAAAAGGTGATTTGACTGGGATTATGAGCATATATTTAAAAAAAAGCTCCAGTGGTGGACCTGCTAGCTACTCAGCTTGTTTATGTATATTTTTGTTTTTCTCAGGTTTACGTCACTGCAGAACACCGGTTTAACACATTAGCAGAATTAGTCCACCATCACTCAATTCATGCTGATGGCCTTATCACGACCCTGTTATATCCCGCCCCCAAAAGAAATAAGCCCACAGTATTTGGCTTCAGTCCTGAGCCTGACCGATGGGAGATTGAAAGAACGGAGATCGCCATGAAGCATAGATTAGGTAGGTTTCTGTTTTTTCCTGTGAGATTGTTTTTATGTCTTTTATCTCGAGAGTCCTCTGATTAAGGGTAGTATGAACCAAGCAAGCACACTAATGGGGTTTTTTTTAGCATTGGAGGAACATTAGTTCTCCAACATAGCAAGCACTTCATATTATGTGGTTATATAAGTGGATCCTGTAGCATTGTAGTGCGCTGTCATCATACATGTATAAGTGGTCATTAACTGATTAACTTTGTTGTACTTTTCTAGGTGGCGGTCAATATGGGGATGTATACGAAGCTGTTTGGAAGCGTTATAATAAAACCATCGCTGTTAAAACTCTGAAGGTGGGTTTGGTTAATTAACACTTGTGCCACCAAGTAAACAAGTTTTAATTTGTAACTTAAAAAACATATTATGCCCTGTTGTTCACAGAGTTGAGGGTAAACAAGAAGGTGATCTGCTATAGTATCTTTATTTTGTGTCTCGTGATTTTCCTGTCTGGTCCTTTGTTTACAGTAGACTTCGATGGTTGCGTCCTTCAACCATTGGCCCTGGAGGAAAATTAACTATCCAATATTATGGAAACGTTTCACATCTTGGTTATGCTAGTGTCAATTATTGTTGGAACACACTCTATAAGTGAAATACCCTTGAGCATGGTGTAAAACACCAATCAATCAACCTTCAGCTATTCAGCTACCGAACAGGAATATGCCTGAATTAACGCTAATATTAATTTAGTAAAAAATGCTCTTGATGGTTTAACGTATTGCTTTAAATCATCAAAAGCATTATTTTCTTTGGCAGTAAATTCTGATTGGGTAGATGAGCACCAAACCATTTCTCATTAAATCTAGGGTCAATGTAAAACTCAACACAAAAAATTAATGTTGATGTCAACCAAAGTGATTTTCTGGTCATCCGTTTTCCATCTGAGAACCTATTTTTGGGGGTAAAACATGTAAAACTATTTTCTTTTTTTTCCGTTTCTTTCAGGAAGACACAATGGCTTTGAAAGATTTTTTAGAAGAGGCAGCCATAATGAAGGAAATGAAGCACCCCAATCTAGTCCAATTATTGGGTGAGGGATTGTCAATTGGTTTCAGAGAGTGGTTGGGAGGGAGCTTTCTGTTGCCCTGGTGCTCACAGAGCAGATCTAATGTGTCTTTGTCTAGCATCAAGTGCCTTGTCTCGCCATTGTGTGGTTCTTGGGTTGTAGGGGGTGGTTAATTTCACCCATTTGAGCTGGCATGCTGTGAAATAACCTTTAGCATAATGTTAAACCCCAATCAAGCAAACAAATCAAATGGTTTCAAGAGGAATTGCAGAGTGCAATTTTTTGTGAGACTTTGCACTCTTATTTTGGCCAATTATTGCAGGTTGTTTTGCAGTCAGTCCTCGTCATGTGCTACCAGTAATGCTGAGAGGGAATTCCTTTACCCAGTAGGTTGGCAGAATGTGGTACAAGCCATAAAACATTGAAGTTGGCATAAAATCCAGATCAATTAAACGTTTTCTCTTTAACCCCATTTTTGTTGCTGTGAAAGAGCGACATACCTTTGAGTGCGACGTTAAACCGTAATCAAACAAACACATTACTGGCAGCCTGCCAATGTTCAGTGGTTAGCATGTAGTTATACTGATCCGCTTACAATCTACCACTCACAGGTATATGGAAAAGTTATACAATGTGGCTTTAGCAATTACAAGGGGTTTTTTTTAATGAAGTTTCCCTCTGGTTTTCCATCTTATTTAAGTAAGGCAGTGCGTGAAGTGCACAATCTGTCTTCATATAAGAAAAATACTGTTGAATATGACATTAAACCCTAATCAACCAAGCAGAACACTTTACCATCATGCAGTTGTTCTAGAGCTTTCAGGCTCTCTCTATTTTTAGTCTCTCCATCAGAACATTGATGCAGCCATGGCTTAGTGGTAGCGGGTTCGCTTACTAATCCTACTTTGATTTACAGTTCACAGGGTGGAGTCCCTCTGTCGACCTTTGGGTATATGAGTGAGTCACACTATGTGGCTCCGGCAACCATGGGGTTGGTTTTTAAGAGGTTTCCTCACAGTTTTCCACTGCAAAGAGGCAAGGAAGAGTGTGAAGTGGACAATCCGTCGTCATATAAGTGAAATACCCTTGAGTACGACGTTAAACCCCAATCAAACAAACAAACTTTATTAATCAATTGCAGACGGAATAATTATATGAGCTTTGCTTACTTTCACTCTTGTTTTGTACATAATGCTGCAGAACAAACTTGTAGACACACCAAGATGTCACAAGTTGTCAACTGGTTGGATTTCAGTGTGTATTGTAGTAAAACTGTACACCAAACTCTTCACTTAATTTATTTTTCTTTCTTTTAGAGTTATGAAAAGTCTACAAAAGTTTCTTATAAGAATGTTGACGGAAAAAAACTTGTTGATGATATGGCAAAGGAGCTTGGAAGTTTCTTAGGAAAGAAAGTGAAAGCTCTGCATGTAAGTAAAAAAATCTGCCAGCATGATTCAATGGCAGCAGGACATCTGACTATAAAGAGCCGCGTGTTTTGATTGCTCTTTTCTATAGTGTCTTTACATAGCATTGGGGGAAAAATGACATATAAAACAAAGCACAGCTAAATACTTAACTGTTACTGAAAACAAAAGGAGTTTGTATATGTTTACTTTGCAGCAAGCGCAAGGCTGGTAAGGTGGTTCCTGTTGACCTGGTTTTTTAGCCTGGAAGCTAAGAGGAAACATAAAGCCGATCTGTTTGTTATGCTTTAAGATTGTACCTGTGATTTCCTTTTTTTGTCGTGTCTTGTCTTTGTTTGTTGCTAACCCATTGGGCTGGCATGCTGTCATATGAGTGAAATGACTTTAAGTATAGTGTTAAACTGCAATCAAACAAATAATCACTGCAGCAAACCAACGGTAAATATGATTTGTTTTATAGGCGGTAAAAAGTATTATGTGTAATTAGCTAATTGAGTTGAAAGTGCAGCCATCTCGGCCATTTCAATATGTCATCAGGAGTGAGGACTTCAGTCAGAGCTCTACCCTGTGGAATTTCTAACATAACTATCCACCTGTTCAAGCCAACAGGTCATTAATTTTGAAGCCCACCCAAAAATAAAAACCGCAGGCCCGTTTTTTACAAGAAAAACGGTTAATAACTGTTGTCATTTTGAGTGAGTTTCCTGTTGATCTGGTATACTTAGAGCTTAGGGACAACCAGGGTCTTAGCCAGAAATCAAAAGTATGGTGTCCAAAATGGTCATTTGCTTCACTAACTTTTCAAATAACTGTGTCCAATTTCGACAGTTTTTCTATCTCCTGCATGTAAAAGTTTCTTAAAACAGGGTGTCCAAATGAGGCACTTGTTCACTTCAGGGTGTCCATTTGAATGGTTGGACGGGTGTCTGCCTATAAAGCCCATGGGGACAACAAAAACCTGATCTGTTTGTTGTGTCTTTATAATAATTGCATTGTGTTATTATTGTCTGTTTGTTTGATGTCAAATTGTCAATATTGGTTTCCATCATGTGTATGTAGGACTTAAAACCCCAAACTAACAAAAAGTGTTGTGAACTATATATCAATGCTGTCAGCTGTGGAGAATATGATTTTTAGAACAAAAGCTCAATAATTTCATTTTTGTTTAGAGATAGGCCCGGTTGTATCACAATAATTTAAATGATTTGAATATTGATTGCCTTTTGTTTTTATATGTTTGTTAGGATTCTGTGATGAAGGCTGAAAATGTCTCCAAAGAACATCCTTGGAATCCCGATCTGAAGGTAAATTCTACACATATAGATATATTTAGAAAGTTTAACATGTCCAGCAACACATAAATTATGTTATTATATCTAATCAGATCTGTTTTGAATTTACAAAAAGATTAACTATTTTTTATGAGGTTATCACATGTGCTTAAAGTGTCCATCTCATTATGATGCCAGATCTCCCTTATTACATGAATTGAATCAAATCATAAATAGGAGGGGTGGAAATACAGTTTTTTGTTATCAGGCCAGTCAGGCTTGCAGCTTTCTAGAGTTGCAGGCCAGGTAGCCTCTTGGGCCTGCAGTTTCCAAATCGACAGTCCTAACATTTTTATAATCTGTTTCACACATAATCCATTATGCATTGCCAGGCGAGAATGGGTCGGAGCATGCTTCACGGTGACTTATTTATATCTAACATCGTCGACACACCCTCTTGCGAGAAGTGTGGCTATACCATGGAGGACTCCAGTCATTATCTACTCCATTGTCCCACGACCTTAAACCCCAATCAAACAAACAAACTCCATTGTCCCAATTACATAACCCTTTGAATATCCAAGCTAACCTCTCTTGCTAAACTCATTTGTCCGAAAGTTAATTATTCTTTTGTGTTTCTAATTTACGTATTCATATATAACATTTGACTATCTAGATCTCCATATTTAGATTATAATGATAATTTAGTATTGTTTAATCTCGTCAATAAATATACAAAGTGGACAATCGTTTTTTATAAATTCAGAAACAGATCAGAATTGTCATTAAAAATATACATTTATATGCATGTGGGTATGTGAACTTGCATGTGTGGTTGTGTATTTTGATATACATATATTTGGATATAAATGCATGCATTTGGGTCATTTTTATTTTATTTTTTACTTTTCTTTTAAGTCCTGATAATATCATAAATAATTCAAGTCCCTAAAAAACTATAATTAAAACTAAATTTTTATTCAAAAATATTTATTTTATTTAATCGCATGATGTATAAAATTTTCACTCTGTTTTGTTATGTTTGTTGAGGAGAAACCCTAGGGGCCATCAGCCAAGGCTAATCCTCTTAAAATTAAAAGTGAATTAAATTAAACTTAAGGTGGTTTTCTTTACCCATTGAACTGGCACACCGTCATATGAGTGAAATAACCTTAAGAGCGATGTTAAACCTCAATCAATCAAGCTATGTATCTGTTTCTGTGATTGTGCAAGTACCATAGATATGAATACATTTAAAGCAGACATTAGACTAGGACACTGATATTGTATATATCTATTGGTAATCACATATAACCGGACAGTATTGATTGGGAAGATTTCTTTATCGTCTGTGGATTCCTTTGTATGATGTTGTAGATTTCATTAGTGAGGCATAAGTGGTGTTATTGGCCTTGTTACATTTCTCACTGTCCCTTGTGGATTTGATTTGGCCTCACCTTACCAAGGAACATGAGGTTCTGGAACTGTTGTTGTATTGTCTCAATTAGGGTTTGCTGTACAAGTCGGTTCAGACCTCCAGATTAGGGCAGTGTGTTTCCTGTATAGCGGCCCTCTCGCTAAGGGCTGTTTGTTTGGATAGTAGCAATGCTACCTTCATTTTATAGCACTGGAGGGAGATTAAATGTTCAACATTAATATCAAAACACTTCCCATTTTAAATAAGGGTTGTGGTAGTGTCAATTATTGTTGAAATACACCCCCGCCAAATAAGTGAAATGACCTTAAACAGGGAAACACTAATATTCGGGCAGAGCAGAACTATTAACATTCACATTATATGACTATTGTTCATGTGATTTGTTTATATTTATAGTTGGGGCTTATTGTTGTCAAATTAAAATGCTCTTGAGCATGGTGGAATCACCAAATGTGTCAGTCAGAAAGTCTGTTAAACTCAGAACAGTGATCACTTACCTTCACCTGCTACTCCCCATGCTGCCCTGCCCTCGGTCTTTAGATACTCTGTCAACTTTGGTATATAAATACATTTAACATGAACCCCCTGTGTTTTTATGAAACATGAAAGATGACCAATGTTAAGCTCTTATGTTAAATGCAGACATTATACTATTGGTGCTGTAATGTTTCAGGCATGTCAGGGTGGGACAGGATAAATTAACAAATTTATAATCTAAGTGATGTCAGTGATGTGAGAATTCAGGCAAAACCTATCCTGGAAATTGGCTAGAAAATTACTTCAATTTTACATTGTACTATATTTTGAATAAATGAAGAGAGAAAAAAATTGCTTGCCTCCACCGGGATTTGAACCCAGGACCTTTGGGTTACAGGCCCAACACTCTACCGACTGGGCTACAGAAATGAGTCTCGAATTCTAACCCAGTGAAGATTGTGATTTTCTTATACATGTATTGTAATAGATGGATGGATAAGATGTACCAAGGCATTATAATTTCCACGAAAAAGCATTGTCTAAGCTTCATCAAGATAATGTGACCTCACTTAACATGTACAGATCCTTTAAGGGCCTTGTGAAATGAAATTTCCTATATGAGATCTATAATAATAGAATATTGGAATTCACCACCTTAATTGCCCCTGACGTATTTGTCACTTCCACATTGTCATTGTAATAAACTAATCAATAATTCTTCGCCTAGCAACTGTTGTATGATGACACGTCTCAAATGTTTGGAAGATTAAATGCTTAATGAGAATGCTCAGGGATTGTTTCCCTTTTAATTGGAGAATGTAAGAGGTGAATTTATGTGATGTTTCATGGAAGCTTCAACATGGTGCTCTCAGGGCTAATGGGCAACTTGTAGCCAATATGTTGTGGCGACTGTAAATTTACACACTTTGTGTTATTGGCACCGTTTAAAGGTGTGTATTATGTGCTCATCTCACCAAGGACAGGATACAAAAGATAGTCTTAAACCTCTCTTTCCTACCATGACCACAAACAAGCCATAAGCCAGGGGAACGCAAAATGAAGCCCATCTGTTTTGGGACTTGTCTTAGTTTATCACCAGTGGTGTCGAGGGTGATTTTCTTTATCCATTGGGCGGGTGGTTGGAGGGAGCTTCATGTTGCCTTGGTGCTCTCAGAGCTAAAGGGGAACAGGAAGCCGATCTGTTTGT
>JAQQZZ010091852.1:0-17602 GCA_030265115.1 Mopalia vespertina
AATCCGTCGTCATATAAGTGAAATACCCTTGAGTACGACGTTAAACCCCAATCAATCAAACAAACAAACAAACAAACTAAGTTCGTGCCATCTTATAATATCTACTAACGGTGTGTTAATTCCCTTTTGTAGTGACCACCATGCGGTTTATGCAACGTTTACATTTATACGTAAACAGGCCTCTAGCTTTACTCGTCGTGTATGGTACTATGATCAAATTGATCTACCAGCATGTCGAGAGGAGGTTACCAACCCAAACTTATGGTGGGCCAATTGCGTCTTAAGCCGACCCTATATTACGCAAACGTTTAAAAATGACTAGGTGTAACCATCCAATCAAAACGACTGATTTCAAAGAAAACCACGTTAAGATTTTTGCCTCATATCAGTGTTAGTTATCTTACGTGATCCTGATCAACATGCAAGCGTCAGAAATTTTTCGTCGTGTGTGTTCTTCAAAACTACTTGTCCTCAAATAATTTGACGTGTACGATTGGGTTTCTATCATGTAACATAGCATACCGGAAACGTCAGGTATCGATTTCTTCTTAACAACGTGTAGGTTACGACCTCTGGTGAGCGTATTATGTGCAGAAAAATAATTACTCCTGCCCTGTGATTGGCTAGTTAAAGGGAAAGACAACTGTTTTTAGACCTAATCGTATTATTCTTATTGCATATTTCCAAAGACAAACATCTGTATTGCTCTTGTATTCGAGTAAGCATAGCCGTTAATTAGTCATCTTGACAGGCGGGACTGACGTCATTGTTCCAAAACACGGTCGTTCAGTGTGTCCGTTTGCTTATGGATGCACTGGAAGGCATCTGTTTTCGAAAACCTAGTTTATGACCAATAATCAAATAGCCAACATACTAAATGAATATTTAGTTAAACAATCAACTTTCGACGATAGCTCTGCTACATTACTCCGTATATCTATTTTGCCAACGTCTATTGACAACATAGTCATTGCAAACAATGATGTTAATGAAATCCTATTTGCCCTCAATACCCAAAAAGCCTTGCGGGCCTGAAAAAATAATAATCGGTTCATGAAACTATTGGCTTCTCAACTAGCAGCGCCATTGGTATTTCTGTTTAACCGCTCTTTAAATGCTGGTGTGATACCTGATACTTGGAAATTTTCAAATGTAAAAGCCCATTCACAAAAAAAATGTAGCAAAAATGATCCTTCGAAATTCCGCCGCATTTAGTATTTCTATGCTTTTCCACCTAGTGTGATATCCAAAGTTCTTCAGAAAGTCCAGAGACGCACTGCGATCAGTACTGATGTCAACCAGTACTTTAACCCTTCCAAGTGTCCAAAATCCAGTAAAGTCGGGGTGACTTCTGTTATCCCGAAACACCTTACAATAAATCATGTCGTATATCTTAGGGCCGAGCTCATTGCAATATTGTTACCCCTTAGGTTTCTATCTGATTTTAAGACCCCATGTTATTTTCAGTGGTTCACTAAGATAATCGATTAAGCTATCCCATATAAAAATTCCTCTTGTAAGTGAAATAATGTACATTGGTCATTCCATGTCCAATCAACCATTGGTCCCTGCTTGACCCTCTCAGATTTTGATGAAACTCCAAATCCATTTTTACAATTTGTAGATTCAAAATGAAACATTTAAAATATTGACATATTTTTTAAAAAGAAAAATCATCAAATTTATTAAAAAAGAAAATGTTAACGCATATATTTTTCCTTCTCAGTTGATTTGTTTCTCTTTTTGATGTGTACGGATTGAAATTTATCTCTAAATATAGAACCTCAGAAAATAATTTGACGCCACATCATAGCTGAAATACCACTGAATGTGTCGTAAAACGCCAATCAATCAATCTTTCTGTTGACACAATACAACTAACGAAGCCTTACTTTAAAGACCTTTGGTGGAGCCATCGGGATACTGCTCTGAAAAAGAACATTTTTGTACCAAATTAATGCTTATGTAGATACACCACAGATACGTCTACCCTCTTCACAAGCTCGGTTCATTCTTTTACGGCTTTTATCGGGCCATTTCCATAAAGATTCATATCTACATGGTTTTCATAAAGTAGATTCAGCATGGCTCAGCCTGTCTAACGCTAGATTTTACTGTCAAAGATGTGGAAATATTTATATATAAATTAAAGAATGTATCTATATATGTGTGTGTATGCATGTATATGTATATTTAAAAATAAAATAATCATAACGCAAGATAAACAAACAAAACAAAAAGTAATCTGCTCTTGAAGTTGTTAAAAAGCTTAGGGTTTGCCATTTCTGGTATGCAGAAAAATAAACGTTTAATTTATGTGCAATCAGTTGGTGGTTATACAATCCATGACACAGACGTGGCCATACTTTAGCCAAAACAAATAATAATGGAAAAAATAATAATAATAGAGTTGTTTTTCTATCCTTAATAATTATATGATGAACATATGTGTTCGACTAAATACAATTACTTCTGTTTGCACCGCAAGGGTTTGCACATACAAATAAACCTGATATGGATGAGCGGGTACAATACAAAGTTAATAAGTAAAATGCTTCCGTGTGAAATAAAAGTTTATTGACCTCTAGTTCACCCGTGCGCTTTAGTACGCAAGTTGAGTACAATATCAACTGTAAGGGTTTATATTGTGACATTACCGTTCCTGTTTGATGTGTTTAAGATTTCGAGGTCTTCTATTGTCCGAGGCAAGTCCTTGTTTGCGGTTTCTGGAAGGAAGACAAATGTCCCAGCGACAAGCAAGCATAGCAATCCGAATACACATGGTGGCACCCACGGGACGGCTCGAGCCTGGAAAAGAGTTATAAGTTGCTCGATCATCATTACATCATCTTGTATGGTCTACCACTCACATCTATCCAAAAGTAACATTGCAATACAGTTAGATGGACGAGAAAAAAATGTATTATTTACTTACTACAGTAGTTGCAAATGGCGCGACAAATGCTCCAATCCTACAGGAGACGTCCGAGAAGCCAAATCCAATTGATCTGTTCTTGACAAACAAAATAATAATATTAAATTTGCTAAGAACTCGCATTTCAAGACTGAAACGAATATCTCATGATGAAAAGGCTTTAACCAAAAGAACACGTCGCACCAAAACTTTACAATGTATATTTCAAAGAATAGTGATACGTGCCGGCACGTTAATTTGTTGCCCAGATTGTATTTTGAATATATCATTTAGAACATCTCTAAACTGTATTGTCCTGGGCAATAAGTCAATACTTGCCGAATATTTGTTGGAAACATTTCAGGGGTGTACAGGAAAAGTATCATAAATGTACTCGATATGCTAAACTTTCCAGCAGTGATTACACATGTCTGAATCACACTCGCCACACTTCCAGCTGCAAACAAAACAAAATAAACTATTGAACTAACATACACATTGTGACCATTGGTTATTTCGTTCAATAGATTAGAGTGCCCCGATTACAAGTCGAGTCGAAAAGTGCTCACCGAACGGCCGCAATACCCTCGCCCTAATCATCCACACCAAACGACCTGCTCGGTTCATATGTGGTTTTGAAAACAAGGCCTGCTTAAAACTTGGTCATCATATGATCAGATGTATACCCAACTGGAACGGAGAGAGAGTCGTCTCTATATATCAGTTCCTATGTTGAGACATTGACTCTTAAGATACATCGGGGCCATCTTTTGCATTTCTTTTATTTGGTGTGGAATACCTCGGCCCAAATATTGGCGGGAATAGCGTACAAGAGATAGCCTCGTCCTCTATATATCCTCTCGCGAGAATACGATTGGCAGACTGCATCGCCATTATCGCTCTTCTAGAAATCACTAGCCCCCGGCCGTGGATAAGTGGTTAGCGTGTCCGCCTACAAATCGTTCTTCGATGTACCGTTCATGGATTCGAGTCAGTCTGTTGATCATCCGGTATAATCAATAAATCAATCACGATGTGGCTCCGGCAATCACATGGGAGGTTTCTATGAGGTTTCCTCTTGGTTGTCTTCGTATATAAGCATGGAACTGTGTGAAATGGACAATGGTCGTCATATACGTGAAATACTCTTGAGTACGACGTTAGATCGCATTCAAACAAATCTAAACTTTATTGAGAGATGGGTATTATAGCTACAGTGTTGTCTTTAATAATGGTATAAAGAGACTTGACTACCTGATCAATACAAGTTTTGAGAGAACATTGAATAGCATACTAAAACTAAACGTAACCCTTCCATTGAATGCCAATCATATTCGAAACTAAGCGCTTAATATTTGCCGACAACAATAACCAAAAGACCTTCACTTTTTACCGTCAAAACAAAACGCACACTTTTATCTGTAGTAAACTCTATTTTATAATGTATCGTTTAAAGGACAAAGAAAAGATCTTCTACATATGTTTGTACGAGCAATTTTCGTTGATATAGGGTTTGAATGAGTACTCACATGTAGCCACCTGCAAAATGGCGGCTGTTATTAACGAGATCCCTGCTGATGCATGAAAAATGATACCAAGTGATCTTCGTCCATATCTTGTGAATAAAACAATACACACGATCAAAGCTGATATGTATTTGTGTTAGTCCTTGTTACATCGATGCCACAGCCATTATTGTAGATGTACCAGTTTGCGTTTTGACATAGCTCGCACATTCGTTGCTACATTGTATTTTTAACACACCCACAAATTCATTCCATATAGAAAGTACTCATCCAGTTCTTGTTATAGATATGTTTAAACAATGTCTAGTTCTACGCTACAATTGACCAGTAAGAATGCTGGTAAAGTTCAAGAAAATAAAATGGCCAAATGTAATTCGCCACATATGATATGAAACGATAATGGAAATGTGGTGATCTGGAATAGTTGTTACGTAATAACTCGTGCTTTACATTGAGCACAATTTGTAACATATTGGTATGGTGGATTACTACTCTGATTGAATTTAATGTTTGGCTGGGGATTGGGTATACCTATCTCGAATCAAGATGCAGCGTTGGACTCGTGAGTCAAATTACCAACCGCAGCGTTTGATTGGGATTCCAACCCACAGTTCGCAAATACAGCTCTTATACCCTAATCGCAATTCAACGCTTACGTAATCTTGTAACTTCACTGTCGAATTATATCAGTTTCATTTTAGATAGAAATATATGACGACTTGAAATAATTGGCTGGCCAATTGTATCCAGAATTATGATTGGGACCACTTTATGGAGATTTACGTACAAGTAATAAATGACACATAAGTATACATATTTAAAAATACCCATTTTAATTAATGTACTGGCAAGAGACTGAAAATGACAAGCATTTCCTGTGATCATGTCGAACTATTGGCTGATCGATATCCATTCATTCAAGTGTATTTTTATTTTCAGTCCTCTTTAAGTGCAACAGGTTTCGTCCACAATAAAATAAAAAGATCTAACTTTTAAATAAACGCTTTGATGTGTATCTAACACAAGACATATCACGGTCTTGGTGAATTATTGAGTTCCAGAATGTGTGATAGACCCGTGACAATCCTCATCCAGATTTTGCTTACAAACTTCATTGTATCATCCTCAACTACGTATAAATATGCAAAAGCTACAGTAGAAAGAAACATTTGTTCGACAAAATCACTTTCGAGATGTGTTACCGCTGAAAACAATGCACTTATGTTGAATTTTAACTGGCAATGTAATTAGTTTGCTTCTTGCTTTGTCTCATCAGGGCTTCACGTCGTACTCAATGGTATTTCATTTATTTGACGACGGATTGTCGACTTCACACTGCTCCTTGCTTAATTTCGGTGGAAAACCGGGATGAAACCTCGTACAAACCACCCCCGCGATTGCCCGAGCCACATCGTCTGACTCCCTCATATACCCGATGGTCGACAGACGGACACTATTCCGTGAACGGTACATCGCAGTAGGAATAATATTAGTATTATTATTTAAATCAATCCTTACCTTAATAAAAGAGGCAGTAGGACCATACAGGCGGGGATTTCCACAACTGTACTCAAGAATAGGTTAAGATATCTATTGCCAGACATCGCTGAGGACAGTAGATATAGGCCGTAGTACGTCAGAGAGTTGGTAAACCTAGTACATAACAAAATCCATGACGAAAATAAAGGTGTATTCGACTCAATTAGTTTTGTTTGGCTGAGTAATTGATTGATTATTTGTTCGAATTCAGTCCAGTCATGTCAAGCACAACAATCTCCATGAAGACTATTCACCATTAATATGTTCAGTATCTGAAAGCATTTTTTTACGGCGACAGCAACTATAATATCTTCATATACGACAACTGAACTGTAGTTTGGTTTCTGATGTGAAAAATTCGTTTTAACTTATAATTACCTTGTAACATAAAATAGTGGTAGTAAGAATGGCCGTCTCTTTGTGTTTCTTGCCTTTTAACAAATTGTATTGGAAATCTTGCACCGACAACAAAAGGAGTCTGGTGACCTACCGAAGTTTATATCTACGTCATTTGGACACTTATTGGTCATATTTAACGGTCTTCAAATGCAAATGTAATAAAATTCTTCCAACTGCTTCAGGAGAAATAGAAAGTTTAAAATAGTTACATATTATTATAGAATACAATTTGTGTTTAAGTGTTGTGCTCACCATGCGAATGACATGACGATCGTCACTCTCCGCAAAGTCGGATGCCTAAAGAATTGGGAGATGGGTATCTTGGCTGTTTTGCGTGTTCTGACGTTAGTCTGTTGAGTTTTTAAAGGCCTTTCGCACATCTTCTCCAACTCCATTTTATCAACACCATTTCTGTCCAAACAACTTTTGGTATCATTAGTGTTAACCATCTGTGCATCTGGAAAGTACTCTGTAAACAATTTATCCACGGACTCTTGTTTGGTTTTATTAATACGTACTGCCAATTTAACAATTCGAAAAGCTTCTTTCCTCCTGCCATTAGCCAACAACCATCGAACCGACTCACACAAGGTCCTGTAATACAATCAAGAACATAAATTTATTTTAATAAGATGAGGGGTGATAGAATTGAGTTAGACTGTATGAAACATGACATCTGCGAAATAATGTTCGATGTATACCAACTTGCCTTTGACATGTTAGAGACGATTGTAAGAAAATCAATCTTCAAATTAAATATACTGTATGGTAGATGGTGTAGAAAATACCAAGAGTGGTGTAGAACTGACATGCAGTGTAGAACAAATCAATTGGTAGTTTACTAAATTGCCAAACCAATGGTGTAGAACTGAATCAGTTGAATTACTTGAAATCTGGTCAAGTTTCGTTTATAGTTTCATGTTTTGGCTTAAAAAGGAAGAAACAACTCAGAATTTATTTTACATTTCCTGCCATAATACAATGCTGTCAAACTTCACAACAAAAAAGTATGCTTGCTTTTTCGCCAACGCTCTAGATAAGGCGGTTTGAATAAGACATTGGACTATTTTATTGCGATTCATTTGCTGATTTTCAATTGTTTAGCGCCGAAGAGATCAAAGCTGGGCTTTAACGTGCAAAATACCTTATAATTTAGAAGTAAAACAAGAAAACGTGTATTCAAATTACTGGCATTGAGAGTATTGTTAATAGTTAAATTGTAACGAACAAGTAATGCCTGGGGTTGATAAGGTTTTACAAATAAGCATAAGTAAAATCTAAAACAACTTACAACATCTGACCAATCCAAAACACTGAAAACACAGAGAAAACAAGTTGAACATGTCTCCAGCTC
This sequence comes from Mopalia vespertina, assembly GCA_030265115.1. Classification (NCBI taxonomy): domain Eukaryota; kingdom Metazoa; phylum Mollusca; class Polyplacophora; order Chitonida; family Mopaliidae; genus Mopalia; species Mopalia vespertina. Next base: position 7,733 of record JAQQZZ010091852.1, read on the forward strand.
ATCCCATCCATTAAATATCCGATCAGTGGCAGAGTGCAGGCAAAAATAGCCCACGCTCCGTGAGCAATCATCGCAGCAATTGTGCGGTGTTGGGGAATGAATAACTCTAACGCCATCACCCAGGAAACATTGCCAGCTCCCTAAAGTACGTAAGCGCAATTTTATATTGTGGCAAATTTGCATATTGTATGATAGACAGTTGGCTAGGTTGTCAAGCTAAAACTTCCTGGGTTGTCTTACTGGTCAACAATTTTAGGCCATTATCTATTATAAAGCTATTGGTATTGCCAATCATTGTCCAATTTTCTGTATAGAGAATGGACTGCTTAGACAATTTAAAACATATATTTGCAGTTGCAAATACTATTCGTGCTTTTCACTGGCTATAGCATAAATTGAGTATCAAGCTACTCTTGCACTTAATGTTTTAAGAGACAACTCGCTCTATTCTGTAGAATGTGGACAACATTAACCAATGTCGTATATTATGTATGCTTTTGACTGAACTGTCAAATATTCTAACAGTTAACGTGCATGATGGCAAAACAAATTTCATCAAATAATATGTTAAACTAAAAGTAAAATTAATTAAGTTTTCTCTTTCCAATTGAGAGTTGTCTTTTAATGATGGGATTCCAGACAGCGACTTGGCTAAAAATCCTTCAACTGAACCACTCAGATGGACGAGACAGAAAGCTGTGAAACCGTGAGGAGACGGATTGTCCAGAATTAGAACTGTTTCTTCTTGGTGGCGGTGTCGTGGAGGGTTCATGATTTTATTTCTGTGGACATCTTAAAATCCGATAGACTCTTCTATGAGTGAAATAAGCTTGAGTATATAGAGGATATTAGAGTGAATTTGAATACCATTTTATGATAATATTGCTCTAGTGAATGGTTGAAAGAGATAACCCACGGGACGCGATATCAACTACAAAATCCAAATCCATGTCAAATTCCCCAATCAGCTGTAATCTCGAAAATGTCAAAATGGGACTGTGTAATATTCTTTAAAGAAAACATAATTTATCAATGTTGTATGCATTAAAAAGATATCAGTTTTTGATACCTTACAAGATTACAATTTATATGTTTCCCTAAATAGATTGCCATTATATTTATTTGTCCGACAGTCCCTCTAAGAAAAACTATTCTTGAATAAAAACTTGCATACGTGTGATTCGATTTTTGCTAGAGCACGAGGCTGTTGGAGCTCAACAGTTTGAAGCATGCCTGTTTTGTTGTATTTAAGGTATTAACTCATTTTTTCTGTCTTGTTGAAATCAATTCACCTGGTCAATTTCACTATATCCATGTTTGGTGCATTTCAATCAACACTGGAGTACTCCAATAAATCTCTCAAACTGGAGTATGCAGACGTCACTCAAAAAAGTAATGTAGTCCGGACAGGGTCAATGTTCAAAGAGTAATAACAAAAAATGTTATTACACTGCAGTGAAATATAACTTTTATGCGTGAAGAAAATCCTGGTATTTCATTGGTATATAAATAATAACTAAACCAAGTATCCATTATCGGTTCCCTTTTCATTGTATTTCACACTGATTCGCTTAAATCGCTTTAATTGTACATCAATTTGAATCGATTTATTGTAATAAATATATTTACTGAGGCACTAATTGCTTGCTTTACGGCATCTGCCTTCTGTCGCAATGTTTACCATTCAACTACGACTTTGTGTACAATTTACAGTACTGAAATAGATTTTCATACTTGGTGCATTTAGGCGGGGAACATTACTAACAGCCTTATTTTCGACGAACGGCGCTATAACCAGTCTGGCTACCAGGTTCTATTCCACTCAACATGTTCAGCAGGCAGACACTATTGACACACTGTGTATCAGTCAGTCAAGTAAACAGAGCATACTGTTATCTAAAAACGTATTTCCCTTATTATTTTTAATTGTGTGCTTACGACATCTAAAGGGTGCCTGTTTCAGTCATCAACTTATGTGCTGTACGAGGCTTTGGTTAAACTATAGATAAAGACTTCTTTGCGTGTATTAATCAACTTTACCTTCCTATTCGGTGGTGGGTGTTTATTTACGTGACACGTAACAGCTGGTGATACACAAGTATCAGAAACTCCACGCATTGACTACATGCGGGTCTGGTCCAGCCATGACATTGTATATTCCAGTGTAAACTTTACGACTCACCGTTCGTTCATGTAAACCTAATGCTTATCGATTTACGCGGAACAGTAGATCAAACGGCGTGTAACTGCATTCTATTCCATGTGTGTGCATTGTACAACCGTACTGATACATGTCTTAATGAATTATATTCCATTATAATGATTTAACATTAATGGCATAGTTGTTTATTTTTTTACTGAGAGCCTGAATGGAATGGGAGTGATGGTGCCATGGTGGTGTGTTCTAAATCATTTGCTGGTAAAAACAGATCGGGTTTTAATTTATGTTGTTCGTTTACGTACCTACCAAAGTAGGCCAAAGATTATACAGATATAAATTTCAATGCATTCCCTTTGTTGAGTGGGTATATTACAAACGTATCCTTTAGTACAACGTTTGTGCCATGTATCCCTTAAAATGTAACAAAAAGTTACCCAAAACACGATAAACTTACTTCCAGACATCCAAACATCAACATTTACATTTGATTTACCTGTATATGACAGGTATATGTCTCTTCGAATGATGATAATCTATTAACTCATGCATTCTATTAGCTAAACAGTACTTACAAATATCAATAATCCTATAACCATTCGAGCGAAGATGAAAACCCATATGTTTGGGGCAAATGCTGTTGCAGCTGAAACTATAGCAAACCCTGCGTGAGTGTAGACAACAATGCGCCTTCTTCCAAATCTGTCGGCGAGTTGTGGAAAGACCAACCCTCCCACTGTTATTCCAATGGCGATGGCACTTTGGGAAATCTCCGATAAGAGCGATTGGCTACATACTAAATCCCACTGAAATATGAACCATCAAGGAGATTAGATCTGAGCTTGAAAACGGGACATAATTTGTTTGATTAGTATTGACGTGGGACGCAGTGGTATTTCAATCGAATAGTTAAGAAGTTTATTGTGAAAAACTAAGATGCTATTATAGTAGCTCAACATGACTATTGCAAACAATACTGGCTGGTATATTAAACTGAAGGCTCACAAAGTGTTATCTTTTCTTATTTTGTTTTTCGAAAAAAAAATCATTTTGTCTTTCAAATAAATGACCTTTTATGTAGAACTTGACACACGTATACCCTATCAAAAAAGAAAACCACCACCAATGTTTGGTAATTGGTAGGGCAACATACATACGTTTACGGGAATCGACCCCGTAATCCCAGAGATGAGGTAGATTTGTGGTCACTTTCTAAAGCGTACACACAAGACCTATTCGCTCACTTCGTGGTAAAATAGATAATTGTTATTCCCACTCACCTCACTGACAATAGAAGAGTGCCGCGGTTCATCATAAATATAGCCAAAGGTACATGGCACAGAAAGGTTATTTGTCCTGTTCAACCAGTTACACTGACCATCAGAAATAAGATCTTCTGAGCTACAATTTCCGTCTGGTTGGTCACAAACGAAGCCAGGGACATACCCTTGGTAAAGTTAAAACATTTAGTTCAATTTTGTTTTTTCGAAAATAAATAGCAAAAAGTTTCAAGTTAATGTTTTTAGATGGGACAATCAACTAAACCAATAATAAGATATATAAGAACGAGAATGGAACCCTTTCCCCTCGTCAGTGCATTATAAAATATGATATTTATTCGCCTTTGTTATCGACCCAGTGGTGCTCGAAACATAATCTTGTATGACAAAGAACATTGCAGTGATTAACCTCGTCGCAATGCACACACATTACAATAGATAATTATACAATTTCTGGATAACCACGTCTTGTGTTGCTAGCATGCATGCTTGTATATCTTAAAGGAATTTCATGCTACTAATTTTGTTTTTCTCGTAGAAGCCCTCTCCATCCAAACGTTTCTACAAACCATAGATTTTCTTCTTTTTTATCTCTCTATTTTATCCCAATTATGGTGCCGGCACAGATTATTCCTTTTTCAACTCCAGACAGTTAATTACATAGGTAATTTCTTTGGAACATTAATCCTCTTATTTTATATGTAGCATGTTAGTAATATTTTTTATGGTTATGGTCCACACTTTGCACTAGAACATTTGACCTTGTTTACTTAACTACTTTATACTGGTATATAGTAGTTTCCACCTCTCCTCATTTCAGTCAATATACACCTGATGACGATACAGCCGCATGTATCCAAACGTTGTGTTCTATCACAAAACAAGAAGTGGTTATCCAGAAATTGTATAATTATGTTACCCCACTTCTAAATGACGTTCAAAACTTATTCCAATAGATAGTTGAATTATAAAACTTTTTAAAAAAATTTAGCTGTTGAAAAGCAGTCCTTAAATCTTCTTCTTATTTGATTTAATCAATCATATTTGGAAATAGGAAAGGATTTTCAGCCCAGTGTGTAGATATCAAATATAAATAAATCTCCAATAAAGAATTAAAAGAATATCTTGCAAGCAGAATTGTTGGTTGTCACAGACATGCACCGAGTGAATTATTGACGTGTGACATCAATATAGGAAAATGGATATTATAAAGTAATGCATTTTAGAAACCTTTGTGGGTGACTGACCAATCCATAAAATGTCTTTGTACCGAAATCCAATACACTGTTTGTGACCTATAGACGACAATTAATAGCTAGATGTTAGACTCACCAATAATCACAACGCTCAGGCTTATATTCGACCAAGCGAAGTAAAATAGATAGACCCATACACATTGGACCATCTGCCATCGTCCAAACCCAATAAGAGCAAATATGGCGTCTGCTTCACTGTCAGAGTCCAACATTGTGATAACTATGATATATAATAAACTTGGTTTAAACCTCAGTCAACCACAAGTCTTCGAGATTTGGTCATAAACTGGGGATGATCTGAAACATTCACGAATGAAACCAACAGTAATTATATTAGTTTGATAGCGGTACCTTTTTAATCTCGTGGACATTTTTCACATCGCAAGGTATAGCTTTTCGGCATCCAAAACACAACAAGGTGAAAATTTTCATTTATAATAGAAAAAGCCGTTAACTGTTAATAATCATCGGAATAGACATGGCATCAATACCGGTCAAATGAACCATTCAACATTTACATTTTGTACGGGAACCACTTCACAACGTCATTACCACCACATTGGGGGCAGTACTGTTTTCAGAGAATGCCTTTACATACACTATGTTAGGAAACTGTCTCAAACAGCGGATATCGTCACAACTTGATGTCTCACATATATAGACATATATTCCAGAAAGATTTAGTATAGCTAAAACTAAGATTTTGTTCATGAAACCTTCTCTTAAAAACGAACCAGTGTTAAAGCCGTCTATTATTATAGCTTGTGTTAATATAGAAATTGTCAATTCAATAAAATTGCATGGTATCTTTACAAACATTAAAAATAATTTGGTCAACTAACATTCATCTAAAAAGCTGACACGAAACATCGGTGTGAAAACTTGTTTGAACAAATGTTTGAACAGGCTATATATATTTTGTTACTCTCTATTTTTCTCTATATTATTTGTTGTAACGTGCAATAGGGAAATACTTTGAAGACCCAAGAAAAAAGATGTATTCCATAATATTATGTTTATATAGATGTAATGTCAGGTTTCCCTTGCATCGCTATCTTCTTCATTAAACACTAATGTGTTAAATCATCACGTATTGGAAGATCTGCAGTTGAACTAAGATGCATACAAGCACTTAACGTGGTAGACTATGTATGTCAAAACATGCGAAAGACTATAACAGAAATCTGATTTTTAACTAACCAGTGGTGAGAAAACAGGAAATGAATAAATGTTTTTTAATGTCGAGAATAGATAGACTTTAAGTTTAAATTTAAACAGAGAAGTAGAATACAATGTTTACTCTCTGAGGGTAACTTGTTCCACAATTTTGGGATCGTAAATTTGACAAATATGACAGGAATGCATTGAACAATGAATAAGAACGTGCAAGTCAAAAGAAGCAGATTGAGTAATGTGGGGATATTTGATATGAAATACAAATAGGATTGAAATCGGATGGTTAGTATAAAGTGTTGGTTGGCATCAAAATGTATGACTAAACACAAGCGTTTAAAACATATTCACATAACCAAGTGGTAAGATATTTCAGTATTGTAAAAAGGGCAGCAGTGTGGTCATATTTGTTACAAGTATTTATAATACGAATAATTTTTTCTGTAACCAAATTATTGTAATTAGATGAGTCTCAAATGTATGTCCCCATTGCAAGTTACAAAAGATAATATAGGGGAAAATAGAGAGTTTTAACACCGATGTTTCGAGTTAGCTTTTTAGAAGAATGCGAGTTGACCAATTTAGTTTCTTGTTTATAAAGATACCACGGAATTTAACTGAATTGACAATTTCTATATTAACACAAGCTATAATAATAGACGGCTTTAACTCTGGTTCGTTTTTAAGGGAAGGTTTCATGTAGCTATACTAAGTGACAGTTTGTTCGAACATGACGAGTGATATGAATGCAATAATTCAGCATTGACAATATCACTCAGCTCTCTATGCAATACCACGACACTCGTGTCATCCGCCAACACAATAAATTTGAACAAATCAGAAGACTTAACAAAGTCATTAAAGTAAATAAGGAACAACAGAGGACCCCAAATGGATCCCAGGGGAACATCACAATTAACTAATTGACTATTTAAGTGTTTGCAATTAAATTGTTTTTTCCAGCATCTATTTATTAAATAAGTGGAAAAATAAATACAACTCATATCTCTAAATCCGTATTACTGAAGTTTTGAAAGTAAAGTAGAGTGATTTACGGTGCCAAATGCTTTTGAAAGATCTAAAAAAAGTTGATAAACTATGTTATTTTGATTCATTAGCTATAACTAAGAATTCGTAAAGATCAAGAACTGTATGATAGGTGGAATGATTAGATCTGAACCCCTATGAGAAGCACTGATGATATAATTTATTTCAAAGAAATCAATCATTTTTTTAAGACAATTTTTTTCTAATATTTTACTAAAGCATTTAAGGACAGAGATAGGTCGATAATTTGAAGAAAAAAATTGGTAAATAATGCGTGAAGTCGTGGGGTTATTTCGGATGGCAGATTCGAGTTTACCTGCAACACTACTAAAATAATTGTTAAGTTGGTTTGCAATTTGTAAGGGGTCTATGGATTTAATGCCATTAATCAGTAAACAAGACGACGGTTTAGATGATTTCGCTTTATCCGTTCGCTTAGAAATTTCCGTGTGTCTATTATATTTTCGTTGCAGTCATTGATAAGTGTTTCATAATAATTCTTTTTAGAACATCCAATTGTATGATTATGTTTGTTTCTGTAACATTTGAATTGAGATTGATCACAAGTAAGTCGAGCAGAAATGTAGTGCCAGTATATATTATTTCTTTGGTTAATAGAAACTAGTATTGCTGGTGTTATCCATGGTTTTATGGGATGTTTGTTCTGTATGGATTTCGACACAACCGGAAAACATACATCATATGCATTTTGGAATTCAGAAAAAAAAGACCTCTAACGCGGTTTTCGTGTCCAAGTCCTCAAATACGCTAGACCGAGATTTACAATTTCCAATAGTTTCAAATGTATTTTCTTGCTAAGAGATGAACTGACGATACGAGATATATGTGGGCTGTTTAGTTGAAATTAAGGTTACTCTTGTGGGTTTATTTATTTTTGGTATAAAGTAATATGTTAAATAAGTGTTCGCCCAATCAACTTTCAGGTATACCGATCAATGTTAAACACATGTCGAGACTATTGATGTATTCAACCTGGGATTAGTATAGAGGGATGAGAAACATCGCTTCCCTTCGAATCAGCGATCCTTGAATGTGTTACTCGGCTATGCATAAAATCGCTTGCTTCTAAGGCTATTTTTTGTGAGAAAGCACATCATTTGTTGTCGTTTCATAACAACGAATAATTAAAATAATATCCAATCAAAAGAAAGCCTTTTCCAATAAACATGATCCCTGTGTGAGTTCATAGCCTTTACGTTCACAAAACTGGTTACTTTCGCAACACAAAGCAAACAGCGCAGCCGCCATTTTGGCTGTATCGCTGTTGTCATGAACAGATGGTAGGTTAAGATTCATGCTTAAATTCAGCTCTACAACCCTTTTTGGGACACCTTTTATTCGTATTTCATAAGTGAATATGCTATTTACCTTTTTGGGTTTCACTATAAATTGTGTAATCTCTGTTACTCGATAGAATGGGACAATGTGCGGCTGCCCTAGGCAAATCCTAGCCGAGTAACACATTCATGGATCGCTGATTTGAGGGAAGCGATCTTTCTTATCCCTCTATACTAATCCCAGATCCAACTAGTTCAGTGAAGCTATTTTTTAGGCATACCATCAAGAGAGAATTACTACTCTGGGATGGTCTCGTATGTCCTTCGGAACCAATTGACGTCGATGCAACAGAACCGGTGGTGTTAGTTCCGGATGGGATCAAACGGAAAATATGTCCACAGTGAGCGATAATAACATTTCAACATTGGTACCACATTCACTTCTATGCATCCTACATCATCTGGACAGTTATCTTCTCCCAGGTTCTCCCAACAAACATTCCGTGAGGTTGAGAAAATGATGAGTAAAGAGCGAGTGAAAAACAAGTGGTATTACCGTTTTAAGTGGTTACCATTTGACGAGGGTTTTTTTTGTTATAATGGCGTAATTGGTGGATGAAACACATATTTGGGTTGCTAAATGTATCATTGATGTATTTGTGTTTTTGTTCTCACGTGAAAAATAGTTGTATTTTGTATCCGTGACAATGTTAGTTGAATCTTCAAAGTTACTTTATTTGTACATGATTTGCAGAGTTCCATTGCTGCATATGTTTGGATTTTGCATTTTATTTGAAAATCATATTCCTTAATTCCCGGGAGATTCTCTTCTCCGCACTACCCACACTACTTTTCGTAAAAAAAATTTCCTGAAATGTCATAGTATCGTTTGTTACATTCGCTCAGTATTTATTCTGTATCATCTGCTTTCATGTAGACAGAGAGTAGCTTATATTCTATAATCTCGCAGGCAAGTATCGCATGGGTTGGATCTTGTGATGTTTACTCGGATCAATGTCTAAGTAATACGGCTGTCCTCTGACAAAAAGAAGCATGTGACAAATAGGTCAAAAATGGGATAACTTATTTTTTGAGTACCTGAATATTGTCTGCATATACTGACGAGATTATTTTTAAAAAATACATTACAGTTACCTCTGTACAGAGATGGCAAAAAGAAGCAACATCACACATGTCAGCAAAAAACAACAAAAGAAAGCAAGTAACTAGCCAATGAAAATGCTCGTTTCGTCTTCTATCAGCCAGTCGCGTGTGCCGTAGCTTAGGGGTTCGGTCCATCAAAGTTACAGTGGGATGATTTTACAGAACAACTGAGATGTGGAAAAGACTAATGTTTTCGGAGCTATTCGCAGATTTACAAAACCGGTAAGTGTAACTAATTTAGAAATACAATGGCTGTTGTGAAAGCTTTAAATGTTTGTGTATTTTAGATAAATAAAGTAATTTAATGCTGTGTTTATTGTTGGGTTGTGAAAAAAAATGTGGCTACGCCAATCGCGGGGGTGGTTTTTACGAGGTTTCCTCCCGGTTTTCCACCGTAATTAGGCAAGGAGCAGTGTGAGGTGGACAATCCGTCGTCATATAAGTGAAATACCCTTGAGTACGACGTTAAACCCCAATCAAACAAACAAACAAAC
>JAQQZZ010091862.1:0-17602 GCA_030265115.1 Mopalia vespertina
CTTCTCTCTGGGAGTTATCTAGAACATAAGATGATTCATCGATTTTAATTAATCTACATCCCTGTGCCAGTGTGATCACTTTTAGAAATATATAATGGGATTAACTTTTAGGTAACTCTACAAGGGCGTAAGCAGAAGGGTGTCCATCTGTCCTTTGGACACCCTGAATTGAACAATTGTCTCATTTGAACACCGTGTTTTAATAAACTTTAACATGCAGGAGATAGGGAAACTGTAACAATTGGACACCCAGTTACTTAAAAAGTGATGCGAAATGACCATTTTAGACACCATATTTGATTTCTGGCTAAGCCCCTGTAACTCTATTACCTCCATTCGCTTAAAAAAAATAGGTAGATTCCGGCACAGTTGTTATCCATTTGGGGTGCTGATTTATTTTCTTTTTATACTCAGGCCTCATTATTCAGTTATACCACTCATGACTCACTTACACTAAAACTGTAAGAAAGTGAGTTTGTGATAATTAGGAAAACAAACTTCAAAGTCATACAACTGTGCAACACTGGTGCCTATTATCTGTTAATAGATGTCTTTGCTTACACCTCAGGTACGTGAATTAACACATCACCTCAATCAGCAAAGGTGAGTGCAAATTATCATAATCCACCAGACATTATTTTAAAATGTTTTTTTGTTTAAACTGGACTTGATTTAAGGTTCAATACACGTCTCAAGAGCATGATATGGCTCTGATATTATGAGGTAATTAAGGTTCGTTACAGTCTATTAAATGAAGAATGTGTAAGATAATAACCTAGACATGGCATAACATGTGAGAACTGATGAACTATAACATGATCAGGCGCATATTCAGTTCAATGGATAAACAAGACATGAACAAGTCTAGGCAGTCTTCTGAACATCCTAGAAAACATAACATTTAAACATTTTTTAAAAATCATTGACCATGTATTCATCCAGTTTGAGAGAGTGTGTGTGGGGGAGGCACCCTTGAATACAGCTACATGTATGGCGCACTCATCATGGTCCGCCTAGTAGCTACCCCTGGAAGTCTCTGGTGCTGTTCAGGCATTTTCGGACAGAAATTTTTTTTTTACAAATCTTACCCTATGTGGACCTAATGGTTCCTTGCCTTTATCACCCCTACAAATTGCCAACTGCTAATTTGATGTAAACTTTGCTAGGATACCTTTTTTTATTCGAAAATATATGAGTTATCTTTTAAAAGGACTCAAAAAGAAATGGCAAGTCAGGCGGACCTTATGTGAAGCAACAAACTCAATGCCAACCAATCTAGCAGCCGATCAATCACATTTCTGGCACAAACATTTCATTTGCAGAACTTACGGATCGATGAACAGATGAGGGGTGAACCCTTAGCCTCCTCTGGTTCCATGTGGAGAGTTGGGTAAATTAAAATAAGTATTCAATGTGGCACAATGGTGCCTTAAACAATGTCCAGATGTTTTGCACTGTAAAGTGGATTGATTAATTGATTGATTGATTGATTGATGTTTAAAATGAAGCGCTTAATGGTATCTTTATATGAACATGGTATATTTTCAAAGATTGAACACCAACATAACCAAAATGTGAATTGTTATATACAAATGATCTTTTGGAAAATGAATTTTCGACCACGGCTGACAACACTGCATTTATACTGCCCCTAGCCAGAGGGCAAGTAAATGTGGAACATTTCTGACTAGTGAGATGATGCTTCCACTCACCCTGGCCAGTTTTTGCTTCACACGTCTCATGCACTTTCCTTACAGTTTTACATTCATGATAATGAGGTATGACAATAACAATAGCATTTATTTCCGCTCAGTTCATTATCTACATCTAATCCCCTGTTATTAATTGAGTCAAGTGACAATTACAAGCCTAATTGTGCTGGGAGCTACCATGTGTATGTATACAAGGGGATTAACATCTATCTGCCTACATTATCCTCTATAAAAATTAACAATTCATTGCCCAAGGTGGATGGCCTGGGCAAAAAGTCGAATTGATTCAATCACAGAGGAAAATACTCAAACCTTTCATATTTTCAAGCTCTAGGCTAGCATGGTTAATAAGTCAAGAATAATCAATTTAGAAGAGAACAGCTCAGTATCTTTACATGAAAAATATCTTCAAATCACACAGTTTCTAATAAAGAAGTTTTTGTACTTACAGTAAATAGAATAAAAAAGTTTTGATTTCAGGAATTAAAAACATGCCTTCTAAAAATAGTGTATCGCTACCAAACTAGACTATGATATGATTCCTCAGTTTTAATTGGTCAATATCCCTAAGCCAGTGTGATTACTCTTTGGAAACATATATCATTCCATATCAAGACTGATATTATAGGCTAAGACAGCTTGCTAAAAGATTTGTTGCTGATAGCAGATTAACACACTAATCTAGGATTAAATATTCTACATCATGGATTAATGAATTAACTGATTGATTAGTGTTTTATGCCACATTCAGCGGTGTTTCAGCTAGGCTGTGGCATTCTTCATTAGAAGAACAACCCTTCATCTAGGATTAAATAATCTTCATCATGGATTAATGAATTAATTGATTGGTTAGTGTTTTATGCCACATTCAGCGGTGTTTCAGCTAGGCTGTGGCATTCTTCATTAGAAGAACAACCCTTAATCTAGGATTAAATAATCTTCATCATGGATTAATGAATTAATAGATTGATTAGTGTTTTATGCCACATTAAGCGGTGTTTCAGCTACGCTGTGGCGTTCTTCATTAGAAGAACATCCCTTAATTTAGGATTAAATTGAATAGTTAATAGCCACCACACTGCCCACTACATTACAGATATTACTTTATACCAGATTGAAATTAATTAAAAACGGATGCAAAGAGCATTTTCTATGAGAATGGGAGATCTATCTTTTATATCAAGGTCCCTTAAAACTTGCTTCATGTGCTATACTTCCCAGGAACAAGCAAAAAATGTGTAGGGAGCTGGGGTACTAATGGAGGTAAAAGCCAGCATGTATCCCTTGACTACAGCCAGGTATAATTGGTCTAGCAGCATGAGAAATACAAACAGATATGTGTTGACATGATGTTTTTTGTTATCTCTCGAGTAGTTTTACTATCCTGCTAGGTACTGGAGAGCTGGCCACTTGAGTACTGCACCATTAGTGAGCTGCAGCAATTACACCCATATAGACACTTAATGCACACACCTAAAGGCAGGAGGAAAAACTCCCAATAATTTTACCTTTTTTTTCTTTCAACCATATAATTTTATTGTACAACAATATCTATATTTAAATAATTTCCACCCAATTAACTACAAACTGCAGGTTTTGTCAAATACATCGCTGATAATACTGAACTGATTCCTGGGAATTTTTGGATAAATCTTTTCACTTTGATTATTAGGGGATTTTCAGTAGCTCTTTAAACCAGCGACAGCCAATCAGTGAGCTACATTTAGTCCCATGACATGGATGTTATAAAGTAGCTCCTCACTTTCCCACGGTCTGTTATAGTTAGTTGGGGGAGTGACAGCTCTAAACTTAGCCTCAGGACCCATCTCAACCTGACGGAATCCTCAGAGCTGTCTGTTCCCCACTGCTTAAGCCCTTTGTTCCCCACTATACAGGTCTCTCATCGCTCACAGGTAGTCTCATTATGTAACAAATACCACAATACACAGTAATCCATCTGACAGTTCTATTAGAGCATGACAAAAGATGAAAATAACTGAGGTTTATGTCTCATACAGCTTCAGTATCAGCATACGAAAAAGTACATGTACATACTAAAAGGATATTCTGGTTAATTGTTTGATGTTAACTAGCATATATCGTGTATATTGCACCTCCATCATATTAAAACAAGCTCCGTGATACAAAGTGACAATTCAATTAGAGCGGGCAACATTACCCAATTAAATGTCATTCTAAGCTGTACTTAAGGTTAGATCACTCATATGATGGAGACGAGTAGATCAGATCAGCTGAGCTATAGTCTCTTTGTTTGATTAGGGTTTGACTCAGTATTTAAGGTTATTTCACGATTTCATGATGGCCTGTCAAATAGGAGAAGGAAACCACCCTCAACGCCACTGACAACAAACAATGACAAGACAGGACAATCATAGGATACAATACAAAGATATCATAAATAAGCTCTGAGAACACAAGGGCGACATGAAGTTCGCGTACAACCGCCAGCTAGCAATAAATTAGACTTTTTGATGCTTTTGACAGCAAACAATGACAAGATACAGATGCATTTGAAAGACAAACTCAGGCCCTATAACATGTTACAATAATGGACCGGGCTAAGTTTACTTTATACAGCTCCCACAACTCACCCTCACTAACATCCATTAATGCACTAACGCTATTAAATTTAATCCACTATTAGAGGATTTAATCCAGTGTAAATGACTACATATAATCGTCTTTCGAGCAACTGGCCCCAGTTCTCAATAAATGTTGACTGACAATGATATCTCTTTATAGTATGCTTATATATTTATGGAACTTCTATAGTATTTATGGTTTTTTTGAGTTTATGTTTTAGTCATCTGATTATATATGCAAATTGATTGTTTGATTATTTAATTATTTGACTGATTGGTTAGCATTTAGCACCATGTTTAAGTTTATTTCACTTTTATCAAATGACAGATGTACTCAAATGTTCATTACATAGTCAGTGTTTCTCCTGGATTTCTCGTTCCTTTGTTTAATTACAGGTGTATGAAGGCCATACTTAAGGTTACTTCACTCATATGAAAGAGTGCAATTGATAAAGGTAACTGCTACTGCACCACTCGCAACAAAGACATGTGGGGCAATCTCAAGGTGCAAAAGCAAATTATCAACAAATTGGCTTCCCGTTGCCCCTAATCTTCGTGAGCAACAGGCAACATTTCCTTACAACTTCTGTGTTGTAAAAATTAATGTTCCTCAAAGCAATGTCAAAGATAGACATACCGGTACAACTGCCAGTAATGCATGGCCCTAATAGCTGTTAACATTCTCATAAATTTAACTGGAGACATTAGACTGTCAAATTAGTTGTTCAATAGTTTTTTTATTATAACAAAAGAAGAAAACTCTGGTGTGAGTATAGTCTTTGTTGAGAAATCCTATGAAAGATATGCTATAGTTGTGGGAGTTTTGACCTGTTTGGTTAATCTCTTGGTGTACCTGGACACATAGCCACTCAATCTACATACCACGTATCACCATTTACATATTGTGTTCACCGTCTGCATGACAACCAAAAAGCTCAAATTCAATCAGTCGTTTTTTTATCGCTGTTTTATACTTTCCGAAATGACTGTATAATGGAAGGCCTTTTTTGTCCATCTACTTACATATGTAAATATTAATGTCTCTTGTAAATGAGGTTTTTATACCTGCTAAGATATTCCCTGCATGGTGATTAATGTTCTTATTGACATGTGTAAAGAATGATTCTGTACAACTTTCGTGAACAAGGGCCTGTTCCTGAAGTTAGATAAAAAGGGATTTAACTGTCATAAATGGCAGTTATAGAATGACCTGGGCCATGGTTCAATGGTTAGTGTGTTTGCCTACTGACCCTCCTCCTATGTACTGCTCACACGTTAGTCCCTCTATTGACCTCACATATATAAGGGAGCCACACGATGTGCTATGTGCTATTTTTATTCGCGGGAATTGCTTTTATGCGATTTCCTCTCAGTTTTCTGCCATATTTAAGTAAGACCGAATGAGAAGTGGACAAACTGTCTTCATATAAATAAAATACCCTTGAGTATGACATTTAACCCCAATCAATGAAACAGTTGTTGAACATCAAGCTGGACAGAAATTTCAGCGTCCTTCAAGTTCAAGAAGCAAGTCTTCTTAATCAAATTGAACAGGCAACAATTCAGAATGTTGTTCGATTTTTGTTTAATGTCATACTCAAGAGTATTCACTTAAATGGTGACTTTGCATTTCTGGCAATTTGCAGAAAACCTGAAGAGACTGCATGAAAACCATCCGGCTAGCTCTAGGGTCATTGGAATTTCATTTTACTACCTCTGGTAAAAAAGGGGACACAAAGCCGTTTGTGGTACATCGAAGGAAGATCAGTTGTCCAAAGTACAATACAGTAAACCACAATGTGGTCCATCAACAATTCATCAAATCTTATAAAACATTATCCCATATGTGTTTTAAGTAGTGTTAACACTTAACACTAAATTAAAAATGTTGATTTACATTTACTCATATTTATTTTTTTTATATTTCAAAACAGTTCTAAATTCTATGAATTGCTTGGTATAGTGTATTTGATTATCATGATGTCCACCTGTCCAAATGGACACTCTGAAGTGAACAATTGTCTCATTTGGACACCTTGTTTTAAGAAACTTTAACATGCAGGTGATAAGAAAACTGTCAAAATTGGACACCCAGTTATTCGAAACGTGATGCAAAATGACCATTTTGGACACCATACTTTCGATTTCTGGCTAAGCTCCCGATCATACATACTTGAAATTTCAAAAAATGATAATGTATAAATTCATTTATCAACACAACGTATCAGTGTTCATTTCATTATACTTTTAAATATATTTTATCAAACTTGATAAATAAATTAAAATAAAAATAAAAATAACAGCATATAATGTTGTAAATCTATCCATGATCATTTATGAAAATAAGTTACTGTTAATAACTTTTTTTAACTATGTCAGATCTGCCTTCCTGGTGTATTGTGGAGTAGTTTGTACACATAGTTTATGCTAAATACACCAATTGGCCATAAAATACACACAGAAATTATTATTCTATGCTATGCTGTAACACAAAAATCAAAAATGATAGCAAAATACTTCTAACAATCTTTTTAATTAAACATAAATTTTCTATGGTAGGCAGGTCTGCTATGTGAAGTATTTTGAATTAATAAAATGTTCATTGCTATTGGAAGACAGTGAGTGACTGATAAGACTGGTTGAATCTTAGTGTTAAACCATCCATTCATTAATACAAGGCTGACTGGAACAGCCAGTTAAAGAGGCTTTTATTTAGAGAGGCCAACTGTTCCTTCCCATATTGAGTGACCAGACAGTGACCACTAAATGACCACTCCAGGTAAATACATCTACACCTGGATATCTGTCATTAATAACCAGCTATATGCTTATCCAGGTTTATAGTTACAAATCATGTTAACACTGAATATATCTGTATCTGTATTGAATGTTTGTCTTAAAGTGATATGGTCCTTCAACCGCCCCCCCGCCCCTCACTAAAAACAGGTAAATTACAGCCATTACATAATCATATGACTTCTATAAAGTTTTGCCAATAAGTAAAAGTAATAAGCTGATCATCCATCCCCAATTTTTTAGTTAAGTGCATGATTGGCTTTTCACGCACTTTCTCGCTTTACTTAATTGTCATCTACAGGCAGTTAGCCAACGTGTTATCTTTAACGTCACGTGATGTTTTACCTGGAATAAATGATAAGAAAGCCAACGGTGCACCGTAATGCAATTTTCATGCAGGTATTGTTATTTACTAGTCCCAGTGATACTTGTAAATTTGATTGATTGATTGGTTCATTGATTAGGGTTTTATGCCATGCTCATGCAAGGGCTTTTCACTAACAATGACAGCGTTATATTCCAACAGTCATCAACACTAGCAAAACCATACATTGTGAAGTGTTTGCTTTGATGGGAAGAAAAATCTTCCTGCAGTGCTAAATAAAGGTAACATTGGTAAGCTCCCCACAAACTACTGAAGTACGGTTAGTTTAATCAGAGCAATGAAAAGCAGTTTCCACACACAAGTCACTGATAAAAACACTGACTTAATCATTTTCATTAGATACATTATAGGGTAGATGAGTGTCGCCTCATAACGCTGGCAAAAGTTGTGAAAACAATTAGCCGATTAGCTCCGGGCCTGACACAACAAACAGAAATTTAACTGATTGTAGTTGATAATTAAAGTTTGAGTTGTCGTGGGAACAAGGGATGAAGTTAGCTTCCATCAAATGGCTTGTCATAGTTAGCTCTATGAGTGAGGAAGCGTAGGTTACACAGCTGTCATGTTCTATCGTTGTTAAAACACAATCCAGTGTAACATGTACTGGTAAACGCAGACTACAGAACCTGTCTGCTTCATGTAGTCTACAGGTTCACATGTAATATGCTACCACCTTTAGGTATCTATAAATTGTCGAGCTTATTCACAACGGTGACTGTCTATCCGATGATTACAACCAAGCAGCAGTGTAGTTTTCCAATAATATTTAATTAATACAGTATACAGAAGCTGTGAGTGTAGTGCAATGTTATATTTTCAGAAAGCTGAATGAGTTTCTATATACATATAATATATTGTTATATGTCATGCCCTCATATGATAGTGTCCAGTACAAAGGCATACAAAGTATTCCATAGTCGCTTCCATGTTACCAATGATGCATCATTGGATTATGTAATAAGCAAGAACCGGAATTATCTGATACAATTGTTGGTCATTCATGGACTTTAATGCATACCTAGAAGAGAAATGGTTTAAGTTGAGAACATTTGGATTTTCTAGCAGTTGGATTTTGCATGAATTACTGAAAGATGTGACACATATTCTTTTAAAATATTGTACAGTTGGATTAAGTGACACACTTTAATGACTTATTGGATAATATGATACTCCGGTAAAACACTGTGCAGTTGGATTATGTGACACATTTTCACGACTCATTGGACAATATGATGCTCTGTTAAAACACTGTACACTTGGATTATGTGACACACTTTCAGGACTTATTGGATAATATGATACATAGGTAAAACACTGTGTAGTTGGATTATGTGACACACTTTAATGACTTACTGGATGTGATGACACTCTGGTAGAACACTGTACAGTTGGATTATGTGACACACTTTAATGACTTACTGGATGCGACGATACTCTGGTAGAATACTGTACAGTTGGATTATGTGACACACTTTAATGACCTACTGGATGCGATGATACTCTGGTAGAACACTATACAGTTGGATTATGTGACACACTTTAATGACTTACTGGATGCAATGATACTCTGGTAAAACACTGTACAGTTGGATTATGTGACATACTTTAATGACCTACTGGATGCGATGATACTCTGGTAGAACACTGTACAGTTGGATTATGTGACACACTCTTGCATTTTTGTATGCTGTCACAGCCTCTTGATGCATCATTTGATAAAATGGATTTTAATACATTAGGCAGGTATATTATACTTTAAATAAAATACTGGATGAATGATACTCACTTTTTGTGAATTACTATATGATGTTACACACTTTTGTTTAATTACTGGATGATGCTACACACTTTTGTTCAATTACTGGATGATGTTACACATTTTTGATAAATTACTTGATGCTGTTACTGACTTTTGATCTGCATCACTTATTATACATGGATAATTTACAGGTGGAAATTATCTTTAATTCTTGTGAGTACAAAACTAAACTTTTTTTATTGAAATTGGCTCAAGGAATGTTCTGATGGCTTATGTGACTAGATAGAATTAACAGAAATTACTGCTCATATATAGACCCATTGGATTTTGCAATGACTGACATTGGACTATGGGAAGCAATTAAGTTAGTTGGGATTCAAAATCTTTGACTTGTGACCTTGAGTGGTATGTAAAGCATTTTGAGTCATGATCGATAATATGAGTCATGATCGATAATATGAGTCATGATCCTTAGTGTGAGTCATGATCCATAATGTGAGTCATGATCCATAATGTGAGTCATGATCGATAATGTGAGTCATGATTGATAGTGTGAGTCATGATCGATAATGTGAGATCATGATTGATAACATGAGTCATGATTGGTAATGTGAGATCATGATTGATAACATGAGTCATGATTGATAACATGAGTCATGATTGATAATGTGAGATCATGATTGATAACATGAGTCATGATTGATAATATGAGTCATGATTGATGACGTGAGATCATGATTGATAACATGAGTCATGATTGATAATGTGAGACATGATTGATAATGTGAGTCATGATTGATGATGTGAGATCATGATTGATAACATGAGTCATGATTGATAATGTGAGACATGATTGATAATGTAAGGCTCTTAACTAGGTTATAATCAATTTGTTGTGTGATTGAGGTTTAATGTCTCACTCAAGGGCATTTCACTTATATGATGAAAGACTGTCCACATCTTATACTACCTTACTTAAAAACAGCGGCTTACTTAATCAATTACAGTGCAAACTTCATAAAACCACCCCCAGACTGCCAAAGTCACCTCATTCAGAAGTTTTGTAAATAATATTAATTTGAAAATCTACCTATATTATTACTGAGAAGTTAGAAAACATTTCCTTTCAGAAGTAAAAAACATAATTGTTCTGTTTTTTTTGGTGTTTTTTTTTAAGAACCATAATCCACTATCACTGTGGAGCAAAAACCAACAGAAATTCCAAGCCTAGACAACAGAATATTATTGTATGATATTGGGATGTATATAAAAAGGCCTTTGGGAAGATCAGCTGTTGTTTACATTGTTACATCCCTGCAGCACTGTGGTCTGTCTCATTAAACATATGTTCCCGCATCTGTATTTAAGAACTATATAAATACTGGGTTTGTCTCGTCAGACACTAGCTACTTCCTGTCAGTTTATTCAATAGGAACGGAAACTCTTGTATTTTCTATTTAAAACAAAAGTCACATTTACACAAACATATTTGAGCTCTACTGTTTGAAAGGCGAGATTCTCATGTGCTGACAAAATGTTAATGCATGTTGCTTTGTATTAACGGCAGTCAAGTTTTTCACGTGCATAATTTTGTTGAATATAAGGAAGATACTTCAGTGACTATAAACTAATGTCGTAGAATTTTAAAGCTTCAGACCTCATAAAGATATTAGATTGATAAATTAAGCATATAATATCATATATTAGTCTATCATCTATGTTCATCCAACTTAATTCATTCCATAGAAGACAACAAAGGAGTATGTTAATTACCTAACAACAGAAGAGCTACTCATTATTGTTGTAATCTAAAACGCCATAGTAAGTTTTAATCAGTGTTGTGTTATATCTAGAGCATATACGTTTTTTAACTTGCGCCCTGAAAGTTTAAAGGGTCAAAGTTGGATACATTCTGCAAGGATTAATAGGTGTTCTGGTACATAATAATTAGTCCACATTAAGCTCGTATTTATATTAATGTTAAATAATACCTGTATCATTTAGTTTTGTTTGTTTGATTAGGGTTTAACATCATACTCATCATTTCACTTATATGACGATGGATTGTCTACTTCACACTGTTCCTTGATTAAATATGTTGGAAAACCCGGAAGGACCCCTCTCAATATACCTGAGGTTGACAGATGGACTTGAACTGTTGACTGGGACATTCAAATAGGGTTAATAGGCGGACATGCTAACCATTAAACCACGGCCGCAGGCCCTAATGTTATTTAGAAAGTAACGGTTAATGGTATTTAGTCATCCTGGAACGTGGAAGGACACTTAAACGCAAGCCGAAACTGCCATTCATCTTAACCATTCACCCACAACAATGGAAGGTTAACTGAAATCTAGCACTAAAAGGGCTGAAAGAAACCAACCTTGAAATGACTGGCACCAAAGACAAGACACGACAATTGCAAGACGCAAAATAAAGATACCAACACAGATTGGCTTTGTGTTGTTCCCAGGGCCAGTCTGAAACCAATTTAGAATCTGAACCATTAAACACTTATGGAATATACAATAGGCCTAAGGCCAATTCCTGAATTTAGAATTTCTTGAAACATAAATATACTTAGCTATTTATACATTTTTCTCTGTGCCATTATGAATAATTGTTGGAATAGTTTTATATGTTTGATTACATATGATGATCATGTTATATAGTAACTAAATGAATATCCAGGGCAGTATAATACGCAAGTGGTGTAATTCTGAACACACAGATGCTCTTGTTTGCTGGACATCTCAACACATTAGTTTGTCGTCAGTACGAGCAATGGTCACCAAGGCAGTATGTTCCAAGCACTGTGCCTTTTTCAGCACTAGAGGAACATTACTATTCTAACACAGGGAATCACTTTCCCTTGCATGCTTGTGTTAGTGTGGTTGTAAATCAGTTATCATACTATTGAAATATCCTGGAGAGCAGCTTCTTAGCTAGGATTAAAAATCTGCCTGTCACAAATCCCTATTCTTCAAAATTTTGCCTATCCAAATTTTGTATCTTTCCCATGGTAAAATTCAATTTTAGAAATCCACCTGTCTCAAATGACATGTGGATGGGTCTGTATCTAAGACTATGCTTGAAGGTGGTGGACAACAGAAATCAACTAAATAGTCAGTTTCCAGTAGTTTATTGATTGATCGGTTGGTTGGTATTTTACACATGACTTAAGGGTAATATAAGGGTTATATGACAGCGGTGTAGTTCAACAATAATTGACACTAGCACAACCAAGATGTGAAGTGCTTTTATAAAGTTTAAAAGTTAATATTCCTCCAGGAATAAGCAACGACAGCATTGCTAGTTATCAAATAACTACCCTTTGCCAGAGGGCAAATATATTTTCCTCTTTGTATTTATAAGAAGTATAAATACATAAGGATTAACCTTCACTTGATCTTCTGCAGGTAGACATTTGTTAGGACTATTTGATAACTAAATGACTGTGTGCTCACAAGATTTCTTCTTAAAGTTAAGGGCTTTTCAACTATTCTATTCTGCGCCTTTACTGTCTGTTTTGCTACCACCTTAATTGTTCACGATGTTGATTTAACATGTGATTATAGGGACCAGTGTTGGCCGAGCACTCTGGTAGGTAATTAATAATTTATAGGTATAATCCAGGTACAATGTTTAGATGTAAATCTCCATACACTAATTGATATATAGGTTAGTTTAAAGCCCTTGGGCCTCTCATTGTGGTCAAAACATCTGAAGTTAAGCCTTACTTATACACCCATAATTCTAGGCTGAACATCACTATTAAGGTACAGCCCTGTGGCCATCATAAAACTATTTGACAGTTTAAACAGTTCATTCTTCACCTCTTATAACTTTAAATCCCCATTTCAATGTTAAATGCATACATATTGGGCTAAGATTTTCCCAGGGACTTAAAACTACTCACAACCATAAGCCAAAACAAACACATTACAATTATTAACAATAGTAGGCAATTTAGCAACAGAAAAGGAGAACTCAAGAGAACAGAAAAAGAAAACTAGAGAGAAACTGGAAGCACCTTTTCTGTCACATGGATAAGACTTGTGATTTAAAATTTTGGCTTAATTAAAAAGCATTGTCAAGAAACAATTTTTCTTAAACAAGTTTACTGTACTGTGTAAAGGTATCAGTGGGGATAATGCTAAAATGAAGCTATTTCATCAATTTGCGCTGAACATTCTGAAAATGTTCTCCACTTTATTTATCAAAATAAATAAAAAAATCAACAGTATTGAACATAAGAAAAAAATGGCTGTGTGATCTTTTAAAATGCATTAGAAATAAAAGTTTGAAATTGGGTATGTTGGAGAATTAATGGGGAAAATATTATTTCTATAAATGTCTACATAAACCAGATTGACTTTTTGAGAAAGAAAGAAATCAAAATTACAATACGTCGCAATTTCTTTCAAAGTGGTAGAATTGACAGTCTTGTGAAAACAAGTATAAATTATTCAGAAAGTTGTTGGGATTAGAACAATGTAAACAACTTAAATCCGTCATTAATGTGGCTCTATTCATAAACAAAACCAGTTCAAGTACATCAAAAAAAGCAATTTCCCACAAAATTATAAACAAATATTACCAATATGTTAAAGAAAACACCTTCATTCAAAAACAAAAACTTCAATCAGACAAATCTGTTTTTCAAACAATGGTCTGAGCACATTAACAAAAAAGGTTAACAAGTTGGGTCAAATGTCAAAAGAAAGAAGCTGGTTCAGGAGTTTACATCAAGAACTTTATTTGTCATCGGATAAATATTTTGCTGCACTTACGCAGGTGAATTCTTTTATATAATGAGCACCACACAAAGCTCCTTTCTCGAGGTAATTTACATTCTTAAAAGCTAATTTTTTATGTTCAAAATCTAGTCAAGTGAGGTTGCATCAGATTAAGCAAGATCCTAATTTTATAGGGGGAGATAATACTAAAGTTCAGAGAACTTTGTTACATGTGAGACAATAATGTTTGGCTAGGGTGGGGGTTCATGAAAAAATATAAATGAATCTGGTAGAGTTGGACTGAAACTCAATATAATGGATATAAGTAGTGGTGTTGTGTGATCCAAGTCGACATAGTCAGTTATGGACATTATTTGAGTTATGCATTAGTCTATCACAATAGTTTTACCAACTAATGATAGTATCAATAAATTGATGATTATTCTACAACGGTGTCAGAATAATCAATGAGCCTGTTTTTTATAATGGTGTCAGTGTTGTCATTGAACCCTTTTTTTTTTTTATAATGGTGTCAGTGTTGTCATTGAACCCTTTTTTTTTTGATAACGGTGTCAGTGTTGTCACTGAACCTTTTTTTTTATAAAGATGTCTGTGCGTCTGATTTTGATAATGGTGTCTGTGCGTCTGATTTTGATAATGGTGTCAGTGAGTCTGATTTTGATAATGGCGTCAGTGCCGTCAGTGAGCCTGATTTTGATAATGGCGTCAGTGCCGTCAGTGAGCCTGATTTTGATAATGGTGTCAGTGCCGTCAGTGAGCCTGATTTTGATAATGGTGTCAGTGCCGTCAGTAAGCCTGATTTTGATAATGGTGTCAGTTCTGTCAGTGAGTCTGATTTTGATAATGGCGTCAGTACCGTCAGTGAGCCTGATTTTGATAATGGTGTCAGTGCCGTCAGTGAGCCTGATTTTGATAATGGTGTCAGTGCCATCAGTGAGTCTGATTTTGATAATGGTGTCAGCTGTGTGAGCTGTAACAACAAAAATTTTGTTCATAAAAATGACATCAACAAGAGTATAATTCTCTGAAATGTTTTGTCACAATTATTTACCAGCTAAAGCAAAAGCTTGAATACATACTAGGATACACGAAATAGCAATTAGTCATGTGAATGTTTGTATCTGACAGTCATGTTTATCCTTGTGTATTAACTGAAAGTCATTACGGTCAATTTGAGGTCAAGGTCATGTAGATGTTCGTGGAATCCATTTTTATGCCTATATTGATATTTGTTCACACATGTATCAGTATGTACTTCAGAAGTATGCTAACAATATCAAACTTTTTATAAAAAAAAATCTTTTAGCACTAATATGAGAAAGTCTCTTGGGATTTAAATGCTTCAAGGACAACTGGTTGGAAGAAACTTCCAGTGGTGTGGGACCTAGGAACTAAGGGTCACATACATCCTATCTGTGGAGGCGTTTTTATTTCATGTTATGCTATCTGCCTGTTTTTTCTATCTCTGTTGCCAGTGAATCAAAGAAACTACAACCAGAAAGATTTTTAGATTGTTTGATTGGGATGGGAAGGGGGGGGTCTTGAGGGTATTTTACTTACATGACAATAGGATGGGGACTTCTTAGTTTGAGTTTCTTAGTAAAATATAGTGGAAAACCTAGAACAGCTATAATCATCCCCTCGATTGAAGGAGCCACCTTGTGTTAGGTCCAATGGTGTTGTGTGATGGGTTGGCTACAGAACGAGACACCATTAGTACAACTTGTTTATAAATATTAATTATCACAGGATATTTATTGCTTTTTAATTTCCTTGATCGTTAATGTTTGACAACAGGATAACATTTTATAAAATAATTAGTTGTCAATTTGACATCCTGATTTTATCTTAAACATACAGTTTTCTGTTTGAAGAGGTTTGCTGATGATCTGATCTTGAATGATGGGTAATAATATATTCCAACTAATCGTGTATATGGTTATTTTTTAACTTACTAATATCAAATATGTAAATTTTAACAGAATCCCTTTTTTTATTTTTACAGATTAACAGAGTTCGGAATAAAGAATAAATAATCAAAGGTAAGTGATTTTGTAATATTAAGAACACCTGATAAATTATAAAACAGCATGGTAATTTGGATCTTTTTTTTTTAAAGAGAGGAAGGAGGGGGGGGGGGTCTTTTTATTAGTTTGTAGTTCAAAGAAAATATCATAATTAATTAGAAATACAGGAAATGGCAAGAAAATACAGAGATGTGAACTTATGATAGTCAATAATTATGCCTATGACAATGACACATTGTCCACTTTATTTTAGCTTTAACACAAATTACACTGGCAGGTCAATCACAAAAATAAACTAAGCATCAGCTGTGATACAAGTATGATACCCTAACAGCAAATTCTTCCAATTTGTCACAAAACTAAACTTAGTGTTAAAGTTACCTTTTATGACCTTTTTTTCCAACTTGTTTTCATAACACATTTTCATAATAGTATACACAAGTCCAATTGACCCATATATAACCCTGCAATAGTGATTAGAGAAAGGTACAAATCTTATACCCCTCTCAAACTGCATTCATAATCAGTACAGTCTTCACAAATATATTATTTATCATTCAACCTTTGTCCAAAGAAGGGAGATAAATAATACATACGGATACATATATACATGTATAAGCAGTTAAGCCAGATTACCTCCCTTTGCATTCAGAGATTTCTTAAAAAGTGCATAAGGCTTGCAAAATTCTCTGTTTTCAACCATTGCAAGTCACTCTATATTTAGCATCCTAGCTTTTAGTAAAGTTTGTAAGTGATAAATCTGAAGATACATGTAGATGTGCAATTCTTTTTGACTGTTAATTAGTTTTCTGCTGGATTGATTAGTTATTTCATTCATTCACTTGTTTGTAAAGTTGATTGTTTGTTAGGGGTTTAAGTTTAACATTGTACTCAAGGGTATTTCACTTATATTTGGACGGACTATCCACTTCTCTATCTGTCCTACTTAATTACAGTGGAAAACGGAGGGGGAAACCTCGTAAAAACCACCTTGTCATTTTAATTCCTGGAGCCACATTGTAGGACTCCCTCACATATTTGAGATTGACAGACGGACTAGATCCTGTAAGCAGTACATTGGAGGAGGATCAGTAGACTGAGGAGCTAAACTCTAAACCACATCCCTCAGACATATTCTTACATAAGTGTTGACGTATTTCACATGTATGACTAAATTTTACCCCGACACTGAATAGCTACACGAACACAACATGCAAAATGTTTGGCTCTGTTATAAAATGTTCCTCCGGTGAAAGGACACTTCTTGAAACCTACTGCCATTTATAGCCAGACTGCATCTATTTTTAGTTGGGCACCAAATCATATTTCATTAAATAATTAGTATTATGCTATTAGCAATCTGTATCTCTAGTTGTCATTGGAAGCTGTACCGCTCGGCTGGAAAAAAAGAACTTATTGCTGTAATGTTTTGTATGAAAGACTTGTATCTAAAGTTAGAGAGATTACCCAGTAGATGGTCAATTAGAGGAATTCTTTGAAGGTGATAATGATGCTGCTGCTATTCAGACACTCATCCTAAGTATATCAGATAAGTAAAG
>JAQQZZ010091873.1:0-17599 GCA_030265115.1 Mopalia vespertina
TCTTTCCAGTGGCGGTGATTTCATTCACCCAACAGTCCTGAGTGAAACGACATTTTCTTTATTGGCATTTGTCGAGACCAATGATTGCATGAAATAAATGCAATAACATTTTTAAGTACCTGGTAAAATCTAACAGATGTAGTATCTGCTTGCTTACATAACGGTTTATTTTGAACTGTTACGGCCTAACCTCTTTTATCCTGTTTTTTCTTTTTTGTAGAAAACCACCGTTACATCATTGCAAGAACAGCACCACTTTACTTCGGTCGTTAATGAATTTGTTATTTTCGTTTTTGGTTGTAGAAATTCAAATAAACTTTCATTGTTTACAATTTGGAAGTCTCTTCTTTCTCCATACCAGTTATCCGGACAATATTGTTTTTAGCTTCGAGGGAACTCTTACACTGAATTCTACACGATCTGTTCAGCAATAATACAAACCAACTACAGTTCATCACAAGCTAAAACCGTCCCACCCCCCTTTATTTTTTTAATTTTTTTTTTGTCATCGATTTAAGAATACCATTTTAATTATATTGTGAATGTAAGTCGGATCTGAAAGCGCCTAATGATATTTTTTATTATTTTTTTTATTGCCCCGAAAGTTCTGCAGAATAAGGAAGGCCATCTCTGGCAATGAAATTGGGTCCATCATTTTGATTGCTCACCCATACGTTATGCAGATTAAAGACAAAAAATAAAGTTTCATTTCGACCAAACATTACATCGCTGAAGCGAGAATTACTACCGAACCTCTGACAATAATTCAGAACGGACTTATATTTTCGACACCACTTACGTTTTATACTACATGGTTAACCTACCGATACCTGGAAATATTTTGTTGTAGCCGTTTGAAACCGCAAATGTCTCGAAAGAGGGGCCACACAGGCTATAACTGGGATGAGGAAATGACACTCTAAACTAATTTTGGTAAAATCTACTGGGCGAGGACGTTAAGATCGATATTTCAGGACTTTTTTTTTATTTTCTTGAATTGCTGTACATAGTAGCACCATGAAAAATGTTATCCCAAAGTGTCGGTTCTAAATTAGAGAAACGGAACCTTAAAGACCTTTTCTAATACGTATTTCATAAAGAGATTTTGATTTGCCTAGATCGGTGCATGTTTTGGGAGGAAAAAAAAAAAAATATATATTTTCTAGTTTAGATATACAATAGCGGTCAATCGCAAGGATATATTGAACCACAATAGAAGTGTATGAACTGGCTGATTTAGCCAGCTATATTTTTGTTTGTGACTTCTATTTGTACCCTTTATATATATATATATATATATATATATTTTTTTTAAAAACCTCGGAATAGGGCAGCGCATCCCACAGAAATACATGAATGAATATTAATGGAAACTGATAATTGTAGTGGAGTGACTTCACTTTCTCGCATTGCAGGTTTTTTTTTCACTTTAGGAAATAAGCTTTTAAAAAAAAATTATAATGTGAGCTTGGCTACTTTTGCTTCCCGATAAATAGGATTTACGATATGTAAAATTTTGGTACAGAGTAGCGATTAAAAGAAACGATCGTACAGTGTAGCTCTGTCCTGAACGGATTCCTTTCTTTTACGAGAGGTGAACGTTTGTCTACCAACTAGATCGAATGCTTAGACAAAAATACAAATCGACTAAACTAAATTTTTTTTTTTTTTATACAACGGAGACGTGATTCGTTTACTCTAGTTGTAAATGCTACTGTCTCCATACAGTGGAAGTAACCTCTAGAATCCAGCCACAGAAACTACATCCAGTAAACCCATGCGTTCAACGAAAAGGGACGATGCGACCTATAGCGATCTGCCCTTTCATTGTGTTCTCCACCGACCCCTTTTACAGTCTGTTGTCCAATGGCTGTTTTAGATGGTCCTTATTCAAAGGAATAACACGGAAAAACATTTTCGGACCGGGCATCCCTGCAGTGCCGAGGCAACCGGTCCAGAACCTTAACGGATGGAGTCCCCCCCCCCCCCCCACTAGGAAGGCGTTTTACATGATTTTCAAACTTCTACGACCCAGTTCAACTTTTTTTTTTTAATCCGCAAAACCCGGAAGACTTTTTGGAAGCTTTAATAGAACTATATCAATGCCGGTGTTCATAGAACGAGGCGTTTTGAAAACTAACGTCAAGATGTTCGTGAGCAGTTGACGCTTAATTCGATGTTGGAAGCCTTGAACTCGGCTAGCAACCTTAGACCAGCATTCAATCGGAGGTTCTGTTAAAGCCTGACAATCGGTTGAACATCAATTGATAATCCATTATACATTGATGCTATTACGGACTTCATTTGGTGGATCATTTATATGCACCAGAAATAATAGAACCGAACCTTTCGGTACCCTGTAAGCAACTCTATACATAATTTCATGGAGCAGCTGTGTAACACTACCCAGCGGACAGATTATATATCTGGTAGATAAGCTTACGTATATCACCCCCGTCAGGAACCCCTCTGCTGTAATATGGGTTCAGAGCTGCTGTGTAAAATTATATATCTGCCCGACTATATCTGGTACGGCATATCACCCGTAAGGCATCGCCTGTCGCCCCAAAACGGTATTTGATGTCGCACAGAGGTGCTGTTTAAAATTACAAAGACTGCATATCCCCCGTTAAAAACTTCATATCACCCGAAACTGTACCCCGTACAGCATTTGATGTCGTAGGCCTACTGTGTAACCGTATTTAGTGGACAGATTTGTTTTTCGTACTCCACAACTACACCCCATAAGGAACCCCACATGACCTCGCACTGTACGACATTTGATGTCCCCTGACTGGTTGGTGTTTAAAAATATAGTGGATATATCGAGGACCCCATAAGCTAATCCATTTCATCCCATGAGGAACATACAAAGTAACAGATTTCTAGGTGACTAAACTGTAGGATGTTATAGGTGTTATATCTAAACTACTCACAAAAAGTTAAGGATCACTATGAGAAAACAGGTGAGTGATAAACTCAATTCTCAACTGTCATCCATGTCTCAGTCCAGCCAAATTGAACGCAATTTTGTGCCGTTCTCCATAAGGCATTGAATTAAATGTTTGCAAAACTTCAACGCATTGACTTCTTTCTTTTGAAAGTTATGACTTTGGGTGCAAGTGATCCTTAACTTTTTGTGAGTAGTTAGAATGTCATTGACAGGCTATTCAGTGTTGCAGGTAACTTTAAAATTAATATGATAGCAAAGTGAACCATATATCGCGATAGCGAAGGATTTCCATTTGGTTGTTAATATTTGAGTTGAATAAAAGATTTACATGGAACTTTATGTATCTTGTTTAATTATTTTATCACTATTTTTCTAGCGAGTTTCATCTCAAAGGGTCAGGAGGCTTCGTTTACTGTCAACAGGCAGACGGTCTAACTTTGTTTCTCTAGCCCAAGAGTCAAACCATACATAAAGACGTGTAGAAACTTGAAGGACATTCGGTGCTCAGTTCAGCAATAGAAAAAAAAGGATCAAAGTGATTTTTCACACTTCCACTTTTACCTCTACCTCCAGCCAGGTACCAGTGAATTAAGAAGACATTCCAAAGATAACTTGTTAAACCAAATGTGGGCTAAACGTGCCACTCACCAATGACCTTCCAGCTTGTCATGGAACTTGCTCTGAAAGGGTTGCAATGGTGCAAATGTTCAATATATCTGGATGACGTCATTGGGCTTGGTCAAAGATTTCAAGAACATCTGACTAGTAGTCGAATTAGAACTGCAAATTTGAGATTAAAACCTTCAAACTATCACATATTTTAAAGGAAGGTCACTTTTCGGCGACATGTGATTTCTACAGGGGGGAGAGGGGGACAAACCCCGACAGTTTTGAAGATTGTGAACTGGGCCACCCCAGCCAATGTTACAGAAATGCGTTCCTTATTGGGTAAAATTCGAGAGAAAAATACGAGAGAAAAGAAATTAGCAAGAACCAAATCAAGAGGAAGGCTACTATAAAACCACGCACACAAAA
This sequence comes from Mopalia vespertina, assembly GCA_030265115.1. Classification (NCBI taxonomy): domain Eukaryota; kingdom Metazoa; phylum Mollusca; class Polyplacophora; order Chitonida; family Mopaliidae; genus Mopalia; species Mopalia vespertina. Next base: position 3,989 of record JAQQZZ010091873.1, read on the forward strand.
TTACACTTTATATTAAAGTATCACTCGGTTAATTCGAACGAAGTAGTCCCTTCACAATGAGATCACCTATACAACTACATGTACGCATAACGGGTATCTCATTTAAACGCGCCGTAATTATCTTAGTGTCAAATTTTCGATGAAAGAGAGATCACTGGTCAAGAATGGATATTCTAATAAATGCTTACTTATTTGAAATAATGTTTATTTTAGACTAATACTCAATCTTATTAAAGCAAGGTCTGAATAGTTCCTCGGTATATTGCTCGTTTCCATGGCAATCAGCGTTTACTGGCGCCAAAAATTTAGGGTTTTGCGAATTTTCGTTGCCGCCTCTGTCAAAATTAATTGTTTTAAAATATCATCTTAGATCGCGAATCAGCGAAATGGAGTGATTTGTCGTTTCCAGGTTTTTGGGCTGCAGTGCTGTAATTAGTCAATTAAACGAGTTCAAACTACGCAGTGTGGTGCAAGATTTTATTAACAAACCGTACACACGTATTATACTGTTTCGTTTGTTTTACTATTAAAAGTTTTGTCATAATTATCTGAAGTCGATTTTGAAAGAAAGTATGATTGGGAGAATGTTTGTAAATTAACATGCTTGAATGATTGATTGAGTATGGTGTTGCGCTGTGGTTAAGGGTATTTCACTTATATGACGGAGGTGTATTCCAACAATAATTAACACTGGCACAACCAAGATGCGAAGCGTTTTCATAATTTTGGAAAGTTAATTTTCCTCCAGTGCTAAGTGAAGACAGTAGTGCTACTCTTAAAACAAACTGCCCTTAGCCAGAGGGCACTAGTGACTGATCCAATTTTAACGCTCCGTCAATAATTTCCATTGGGAGTATTTTTGTCGTAATGTACGTCCGTTGGTCCGTCCGTATGTCTTTTTTTACCGTTAACACAATACTTGAAGAACGGAACAACTCTGAATCATCTAATTAGAACTAAGCTTGTAAATCCTCTTTTGATGTATTTCGCAGACTGTACGCTAGATATTGTTCACGACCATGTAGAATTAAGCTACCTCGCGGAAACGAACCGTATATTTGTTTGTGTTTTAACGTCGTACTGAAGGAAATTTCACTTATATGACGACGGATGGCCACTCCTTACCACGACTTAAATAAGATGGAGAACCGGGAGGAAACATAGTATAAAAAATGCCTCCGCGATTGTCTTACCCACAACGTGGGACTTCTAAATCCCAGGGGCGGCGGATGAGCCCATGAACGAAACGTCGAAGTGGGACCACTAGCCACACACGCTACCAAATGTATGATGTTCTGGGTTTTATTATATAATATAAAAACGAATCAAAATTGTGTTTAACTAAAATTCCAATTAACTTTAGATGTAATGAAATGCAGTGGAGGACTATGGATCAGACAGAACATCGTTTTGTAAGGCGATAGTATTGTACATAGATTGACAAATTATGCTATAGCATTGAACGGTTTCGTGCGTTTGTCATAATACGCATATAACTTGTGATATTTAGAAAGGGCAAAACAGTGAGGGCAGCAAAAATCGTTTGATGTTATTATCGAACAAATGCGTAGGACAAATAAGTGTGTTTGTTTATTTGGGGTTGGAATCCGTACCTAAGGCTATTTCACTCACATCGACGTGCCAGCCCAATGGGTGAAGAAAACCACCCTCGACGCAACAAACAAAGAAAAGACAGGACACATGCAGGATAATCACAAGACGTAATATAAAGATATCACAAACAGCTCGGCTTCGTGTGGCTCTGAGAGCACCAGGGCAACAGGAAGCTTCCTCCCAGCTACCGCTAGGACAAATAAGAAAACGAATAGTTACCCATTATAACGTTCTTGGTTTAACACGGCACGAAAATGTTTGACGGATTATTTATCATCAGCCTATTCAGCATTCATATGTGGATGGATGGCACGTAAAGGTCTTTTGTGTGCATCGCAACTCTCTATTTGATTTTACACCACACCAATTAAAAGAAACAACGTTTCTCTATAAGGAAGCACCATTTACATGCTAAAAAGGTTATTTGGTTTAGGCAAGCATCTCATTAAAATTCTAGTATAAAGCTAAGATGTAACATGGATTCTGTACAAACGGTTTTGTTTTTGTGTTCAGTTTGCTTTAGTTCAGATTGTTTTGTTGGTGGTGAGGTGTCCTCTACCAGTTTTGTGCTTTCTCTTCCGTGGTTTCACGTTTTCTGTCCATATTTCATTATGTTCAACGTACTTTTGTTTTCAACCTTAGTGAGTATCTTGTGTTTCGGAGTTTACATTAAATTCCACTTTGTGTATGTCTATTCCAAATTTTTTGACGCAGTCCAGCACTGTCCCTTGAAAAAAAATAATCCTTAAAAAAAAAAAAAAAAAAAGAAAGGCTAAAAAACTTTTTTTATACCTACACCGATAAGTCGTTAAATCTGTTGGGTCCAATACATCCGGTTACATAAATTTGTTTGACCACAGCCAGTGTTAAATGGAGAGGTTTTCGTAACCGCTCGCCATACTTGAGGAAAAAAAATATCGTGCAGAGTTCAATTGTATTCCCTTTTCTCTTTTGTAGGTGGTTCTAGCTATGGCCGACGACCCTATCGTTAAGCGTAAGTAACTAATAGTCGGTTATACAAGCTAATTGGTGTTTTTTAAAATAAATTATGAAGCAGATCTTGGCCTAATCTGCCTCCCTACAATTATACATTCAGTTTTTTAGGCTTAATTTTCTTCACAACGCGCCCCAATATTAAACCTATTTAATATTTGTTTCCAGTCAAAGGTCATTGCCCGGATGTTCAAGGAAGTGACCCTTTCTTGCATCTGACTACTGACGTCCCGGCCTACGCCTTGGCCAGATGTAGAAATGGGGACAAACAGCTGACTACCAAAGATGATGTGCACTTCCATCTGGATGGTTCATTCGATCAATCTTACACCAGAATAAGATGCCAATTTTATGTAAGTATTTTCCTCCTATCCTGTCTAAACTATGGCAAATCTCGCTATAAGCAATTGTAGCTATCCTACAAAACTTTTTTATTTTTAAGGCTAATTTTAAAACCAGAGTAGCATATTCTGACCAGCGCAGTGAAGACCCGAAGGAATGCTATAATTTCCTTTACAACCTAGCACATTTTGTGTCTTCGGTTTTTAATCTGGCAATAATGGACCGCAATACACGGCCTTCATGTATAATGCAATATCTGTGTAGGCAACCGTGTCCTCGCTCCTGCAATCCGTTGTCTCCACTCGTAGGCTGGCAAACTGTCATTGTCTTTTTGAATTGTATATTCATTCATCAAATAGGTTAGATATTCGGATAATAAAAAAAAAAATACTGGAAATAAAAACCGTAGAGTGCCATAAAAACCAGCACTACATAGAACTCCAATCTACTTTCAGAAAAAGGAGGGAAGCAACACCTTCACGGTTGATGTGGAAGTCGGCTGGGGTGAACCGGACAGCCAGGTTGTACAACAGCGTAAAATCAAAACCATTTCCTGTGCTTACGACGCTCATGGTCGGGCCGTTTCATCGACGGAAACCATCAGCGATTGGTAAAAAAAAAATAAGACTTCTAGCTAAGGGCAGTTTGTTTGACTAGTAGTAATGCTGTCTTTACTTAGCATTTGAAGGAAGATTTAAATTTCCAACAGTTTCAAAACTCCTAGCATTTTTATGCTTGTGTCGATAATTGTTCGAATACACCCCCGTCATAAGTGGAATACCCTTAAGTAGAATCGCCAGCTTTACAAATTCCAATTCTTGCGTTAGAATTTTGTGGTCTTGAAACTATTTTTTCTCTTTTTTATACGGTACAACTTACTATTTTCTCCTGCCAATTTTACTAGTCTCCGCTTTATCCTTACGACAGGTATATTATTTTTGTTCTAACCTACCAAAACCCCTATATTCTTAAAAGACCAGACCACCCCAAAACCATATTCTATAAGTAAAACTTGTGTGATACATTAATTTTCATAACCTGATCGTAACTCTGGTTATCCTTTTTTAAAAAGCACCAGTTGAGTCCTCCAATCCTGTGCTGCTAAGTTTTCCTGCACTCTGGTTAGTCAGCCAGTTTTGAACTATCCAATGATAGATCCGTGAAGTCGGCTGTACACAGGATTTGATGATTCGAGTGTTCCTCTTTTAATGGATTATAACTAGGGTTAGGAACATCAGAATTTTTGTATTGCATTTGACAGAAACCTGTTTACTTATGTAGAAAACCACGGTTTTGGGGTGGTCTTGTCCTTTAATATCCATATATACTTCCCAGGTTCTTGAACCCTTGGGAACAGCAACATCTTCTGGGTGGAAACGCCTCTGCTATATTCGAGCTGAAAGTTTGGGATGTCTTGGACAAAGAAATCGTTACCGATACCATCTCTATTGGAAGAAAAATCCGACTGGTTTCATTTGATATGTCTAGTAAGTTGCGATACTTTGTGTCATAGTTAACAAATGCTACACGGAGGCCAATAAGTACCTTATGGCCCGTTGCTCGTGTGAAAATCTCCTATTCACAAAAGTTATTAAAATCTCTTGCCGCTTTACCTAAAACCCTTTCATAAAAAAAATAAAAAATTATTGTAGCATTTGCCAAATTGAACCTCGCTCTAAGTTCACTTTCACTTATTGGAGTATAGAACGAACTATAAAATTACCCAGTACAGATATATTTTTCATTTTCAGATAATTTCCCTGCATTCCGCGCTCTCAGCTGCCTGGCAAGAAATGCTTTCGGGCGTTATTACATCCTAAGGGCTGGGTGAGTCCTTTTTAATAAAACTCGAATAGAAATTACCCGTACCTAATATTACGTACTATACCGGACGCCTCTTCCCATAACCGACCCATTCCACTCGGTCGTCCAACTGCAATACTAGGTTATAGTATATGTACAAAAACTTATGATCTGAAGTACATGTTTGGTTCGGTCTAAAAGATAAATTTTTATTCTAATGTAATGCCTACATTTTAGCACCATTTTATAGATTAGTCGCAAATATTTCGCTCAAACTTTTTATGTATTCAATTTTGGAAACCACTAATTTTTTATTTACATTTAAATACTAAATTATCACTTCCGTTATTCCAAATATTGATCATTTGATTTACAATATGGTTCCAGATGTGGTGATGGTCTGGTTTACCCTAAAACCTCTGGCTTCCTAACGGAGGGTAATTGTGTGTACAGCCCCTACTTTGATGCTTTCAAACTAAATGGTGGTGACGATACTGTGCAATTTGAATGCGTTTATACAGTCTGTGACTTTCTCTGCAATGGGGTAAGTACTCGAGTTTCCAAAAATTAGTTACCAAGACCTGTAACCATTTTATATTATCAAATCTCCTGGAGCCAAGCAAATTTCTATTCATTTATTAAATATATATTTAAAAAAACCCCTATTTTATACAAAGATTTATTGTTTTTTTTTCTAATTTTCTCTTCTCGATTTCAGAGTTCCTGTCCAACAGTGACTGGTAGTGGCACCGTATCTTCAAAGACTAAAAGATCCGCCCCTGGTATGTAATCGGATGTTTATATCCCCCGTTATTTAAACGAACTATGATGTACAAAATATTCTATGTTTTTTATAAGGCATTACTATTTTCATATGTAATAGATTGCACAACTAGTTTTCTTTTTTTTACCTTGCTTACCAAATCTTGCTGAAAAATAAGCTAACTATTTCGCATTTTAACTGCCCCCATTTTTCTCTTTGCAGAATTGCACCACCGCTACATCATCGCAAGGTCACCAACACTCCACTTCGGTCATTAATACTTTCGTTACATTGTATTTGGTTGTAGAAATTGAAATAAACCTTTCAAAATGAAATATAATTTGCCTTTTTTTTTTTTTTTTTAAATTATTGAATTTTAGTTCCCGACCAACGATATGAATACTTTTTAAATTTTTTTTTTTTTTTTAATTAGTTTCTAGATCAATTGTTAAAATTAGCCTTTCGGAAAAACTAGAATTCCGCTTCAAGATGTATAGAATACAAGAAATGGACAATAGGTGTGAAACCGGATTTTACAAAATAATGTCCTGTATGCAATTGTAGAATCTGTTTTAATTTACATCATATCCAAATCTTACAAGACCTGCGTTTGGTCCCGGTCCATGTTTTAGTATATACACGATGGATGGTTCCTATAATTCATATTGCATAGGTTTTTTTAAAATTATATAACCTTTAGTCCTCTTTCGGACGACGTCACTCTATGCTAAAGATCTATCTAATCGGCGATTTAATCTATTAGCGACTATAGGTGTTTGGAGCATCTTGTGCCGGTACTGCAGCGAGTGGTTAGTTTTCATGTACTCTCAGCTAACGAAACCTCTCCTGAATACATTTAATTGCCTTTGGCCATCCGGCGCACTGACATTACGAAACCTGCATTTATCGTACGACAAAGGCGAGGGTATAGACGTGTATCTATAAAATTGAAACTATACCGTGAAATAATTTGTTTCTCCTAGTCAAAGGATTTCTAATGTAGTCTGCAAGATTTCGTAATCTACTGTTCACATTTAATCACTAAGAAACCTTGCTCTACACTTGGGTTTTTTCCAATAATGGTATTAATGCGTTTCTTATTTCAGCAAATAAGGGACCAGAAATGATCCTCTAACACAACGCACATTTTTCTATCGTATACAGGAATTGGCTTTTGCCACCTACCCACCTTTACCTGTAGTCTATAGGAGCAGACCCATATTCTGCACAATGTAAATCTAAATGTTGAGACCGGTACATTTAAAATACAAAGACTCCAAATTACAAACTCTGGACTCGCGAAATCTTTCTTCCCAGTTTTGGAACACTGGTTATGCGGGTCCTTGTATTGAATCTTCACTCAAGATTGTGTCGTGTTTTGCCAGTGGTATCTGGTACTATTGTCACAAGTCTCGCTAAGGCACTTGCCAAATAAAAACTGATACAAATAACTACACTAGGGTTGATCCAGTTCTCCTCGGTTTTAAAACTACTTGCTACTCTCTCATCTTAGTGTATTTGGTACTATCCTACTAAACCTGGGATGTGGGCTTATACTCCAGAATGTAATATATACAGGGCTTTTTTTTTTGTATACTATCTGTTTTAGAACAGAGGCTGGTAATAAATCTAGCTATCAAAGCATTAAGTGGAGTGGAAATTTAAAAATGCCTTTTTTTAGGATTTACAAGTGACAATATTAAAGTCCACATAAGTTCACTGGTATGAAGTTAAATTGTTGATTCTGTAGATGAAAGGTAATCTTTCCAAGGACTTCATGATTTAATTGCAGGTTTAGCAACAATCGCGTGTTGCCTCTTTTTTTTTTTTTTCTTTTCTTCTGGCCTTTAGCTTGGTCTTACAGAGATAGGACACCCCTAGGCAGAATTGTAATTATTAAACATCTTGCAATATCTTAATTAAATTAAATAATAATTTCGGCAACTCCCAACCTACAGAAGCTATTCTTTACGTGAATATGGAATAACGTTAATATGTTAAAATGGAATGACAAACCGGACAAAGTACCCAGGAACATTAACATTATGCCTGATCTAAAATTAATCTTAAAATCTCATAAACTTTCATGGATGAGGCGTCTGGCCCAAAAGTCCTCAAACTGCATGGAGCTGACTTGTGTAGTCGAAACTTTCAAAGAGTATCAATCCTCTCGGCTTCAGTCAAAAGGCTTTAGAAAATGTTATAAATCCCAATATTAATAACGGATTCTCGCGAGATGTATTTTCGGCATGGGGAGAATTTCCACAAAAAATAACCTACCCAAAAATTACAATTTGACAAGAGAAATCTTATGGAACAACGACAAATTTCAAATAAATGGCAAACCTTTTTATTATCCAAACTGTGACCAAAAAGGAATGAGGTTTACTGATGACCTACTTCAAGAATCAGAAAATTCATCCAGAATTTGTGGATAATGCTTGAAAATTGGCTGTTAGACTTTAACATTCATAGTCCATTCACCGCCTCAAAAGTAATTCTAGGCCTCCCAGAAAACCGTAACAGCAGACCCCTTTGATAGTGGCAACTAAGTTTTATATATACAAAATGAAGGTAAATAATAGAAGGTCGGTCTTTGTTAATTTACGATCATACCTTCAAGACCTATATAACCGGACAAGTATTTCCGGTATAATAATGGAGAGTGGCGCATATTCCATACAAACTGGTCCTCTCTACATCTTGTATTTGCCGTATAGTATCACGGGTCACATGATCTGATAGACCTTATCATAAATATTTAAAAACAAAAATAGGACTATTTCTGTTTGTTTCACTACGTAATTGTATAGATAATTCAAACCTATCCTATGCACACAAAACAATTAATAAAAAAAAAACTTTCATTTCTGATATGGTAAATACATTTACTAGCTTTGTTTTATTTTACTTTTTTATATTTATTGTACGTGGCAAAAATACTCAAAGTCCCTGTGATTGTTTTGCCTGCTATTATCTCATTTCTACTGTTTACTTCGGTTAAAAATAACCAGTAAAGACAAACATTAATATAAAAGACCACTAAAAGTGTTTCCTGAAATGTTTAAAGGTCTCTACAATTCTTGATGTGTATTTTCTTCCAAAAACAAAACAAATTTCGGCTATATGTGTGCATATCTGCACTACAACGAAACAACATTGACTGTATCGGTATTCTAGAAATTTATGCTCAAATGTTAATTTTCTATCAAGCTTGTTAGTTTCACAATGTTCATGTCAAATTGATGTAACCTATGATGTAACAGATTGCACATGATTATTCTTGTTTTGATCAATAAAAATATTATCAATTTTGAAAGAAAAAATGTTTCACGATGAATCCGTCATCTGATTGGATAAGTTCGTTTCAGGCAACCCGCTGCTCGTCCTGCATGGTGGACGACATAACTGTACCCAATGCATGATTAAGAGCTATCCACGATACGGATAGTAAAAGTAAGAAGCGGAGGCATCTCCTGGTTTCTATGGAAAAGTTTGCTAGTTAAATGCTAGTGAAAATCACTTGCAGTTTCTGTAAATGAATCTCATAGTAGCAGAGACAGAAAATACAAATTCGTGAAAAGGAAGGAAATTTTATTGTGATAATCACATGGAATAATTTAGTGTAATACTGAAGTCATTTGATCAAACAAAATTGATCGGTTTACGATAAATTGGCAGTGTGATTGTGTAACAGTTTATAAATCACGTTTCATATAGTCTATTGGTCGCCGGCTAAACTCTGGAACCCTCCAGTATAAGGAGTCTGGTAGAATACATGGCGTCTCCTCCTTCGACGGGGACCAGAGCTTTTGGATCTGAAATAAGCTTCTGTTGCCAAATCTTTTCAAGGCAACGGGTGAATTTGGGGGTTGTCATTTTCTTCCTCACAATTGAGTGACTTGATTTCTGCTGGATCGCTGTCTCTAATGAAGCTGGGTATCTCTACTAAACAAGGTGGCAGGTCTGATAGGATATCTTCCTCACCACAGTGACTTTCCTGGGTGATATCATCCTCACCCTTCACACAACACCGCAGTCTTTGGAGTTTGTCAAATGTCACCCTGAACCACTGGAAAACAGAAATAAATACAAACCTATAGTTGTTAGTCGGTATATTTTAAAGTTGTATACAGGATGGTAGCATTTTATCTATTTGTACAAGACTATCTTCATTGAGGCCAATATAATCTGGTCATGAAAATAATATTATATAGATTTAACCAACTTTAATTTTAATAGATTTTCCTCTCAAGGTTTGGTCTGCCTGTTTTATTCACTATAGTTTTAGATTATGGATTAAGTTCAGTTCCGTGTGCACACAATTTTGCTGAAAAACTTGTTATAGCACACAATACAACTCTCACCTTATCATTCCTAGTCTCGCGTTCATATTTGTGAATTAATTCTTTGGCCTTTGGAGATTGATCCATCGTGATCGAAACACTTTCTATTTTTCTGTCGATTGAAACAAACGTCTTCTCTGCATGAGAACAATCGAATGCCGCCAGTCGTTGTCTCGATGGGAGACGACTTGATGACGCGTACAACGATGACGTCAGATGCATGACTTATCAATTTGTACCTTCACAGCTAGGACGTAACGTTACAATAAAAGCGGAAAGGTTTTCACTGCGCCTTCCAAGAGCAACAAATTTATCCCGCATTCACTTTTTTATTATTTTTTAAAAACAATTTTTATATTTGTTAACCGTATATATGCGGCCCTATCTTGTAGCGCTTACGTGATATGTTACATACGTCTCAACTAGTTTCGTGAATGGTGTTAGTCCTAGTTGACCTTAATCATGATTGCCATGAACATAAATATGGACTCCGGCTAAGATTGTTTTATGTAGTCCCCGAGACGGTGGTTTAGTGGTTAGCGAGTCGGCTTTCTGATCGTCCTTCAATGTTCTGCTCACAAGCTCGAGTCTCTCTGTTAACCTCCGGCTTATGAGAGTCACACGAGCTGTCCCTGTCCGTCACCGGGATGTGTGTTTTTTACGAGGATTCTTTCCTGTTTTCCATATTTATTTTTAATTATTTAGTACGACATTAAACCTTAATCAATCAAACAAACAAACGCTTTGAGGAATGGGGCCTTTAAGTCGGGAAACAATCACACGAAGGTTTATTGATTATCGGGATTTTGTATTGATTTGTTAAATTTTTTCTTAGCTATCTTTTTTTGTTGTATATGTGGCCTTTCCTGTAGCTCGTATATAGACTTACAATCGCGTCTGTATCAAATATCTTTTCCGTAAGTTTTTTGGAGATGGGGAATAGGTCAACCAAACACATTTTGACATATTGAGCAAAAAAGGTGTAAATAGATATAAAAAGAATGTGTAAAAACCGTAAGAACATATATAGTTTCAATTTTGATAATGTAGTGAACTGGAGATCATGAAATATACCCTGGCATTGTCCAGTCGAGTTCTGCATTTGACAACCTGTGCGAAGTAAATATAATGTATAACTTAATGTTTGTTTGTTTGATTGATTGAGATTTAACGCTGTATTTGTGGTTATTGGCATGACGGTGTGCCAGCCCAAGGGGTGTTGGGAACCACAATTGACACCACTGACAACAAACAAAGGACAAGACAGGACAATCACAGGACATAATTCAAAGACCTCACAAACAGATCAGCTACATTTTGTCCCTTAGCTCTGCGAGCACCGGCAATAGGAAGCTCCATCCCAACCCTCCACGACTCATCTCTTGGTCTCTTTCGACAAGTTTACTTCTCCTTAAATTCTAGCTTCGAATTATTTGCAATTTCTGAACATACTCTCACTTTTTTTTTATTACAAAATCTGTAAATAAATAAATATCATGTGGAAATAACGGGGACAAAAAAACAAGAATCATGTAATGGACATAAATTTGATTGGATAATCATATGGAACAATTAAGTGAAACACTGAAGTCATTTGATCAAACAAAATTGAATGGCGTATGATAAATTGACAGTTTAATTGTGTAACGGTCAATAAAATACATATTGTACAGTCTATTGGTCGCCGACTAAGCTCTGGAATCCTCCAGTATAAACAGTCTGGTAGAATACATGGCGTCTCCTCCTTCGACGGGGACCAGAGCTTTTGGATCTGAAATAAGCTTCTGTTGCCAAATCTTTTAAAGGCAACGGGTGAATTTGGCAGTTTTTATTTTCTTCCTCACAATTGAGTGACATGATTTCTGCTGGATCGCTGTCTCTAATGAAGCTGGGTATCTCTACTAAACAAGGTGGCCATTCTGGTGGGATATCTTCCTCACCACAGTGACTTTCCTGGGTGATTTCATCCTCACCCTTCACACAACACCGCAGTCTTTGGAGTTTGTCAAATATCACCCTGAACCACTAGAAAACAGAAATAAATACAAACCTATAGTTTTAGAAGGTAGCTTTTTAAGTTAAAGACAGAAGATAGCATTTCATCGATTTGTACAAGCTTATCTTCATTGAGGCCAATGCAATCTTGTCCTGAATATAATACTTTATATATACATCAACTTCCCTTCAAGGTTTGTTCTGTCTGGTTTATGCACTATAGATTATGGGTAAAGTTTAGTTCAGTTTGCACACAATTTTGCTGAAAAACTTGTTATAGTACACAATACAACTCTCACCTTATCATTCCTAGTTTCTCGTTCATATTTGTGAATTAATTCTTTGGCTTTTGGCGATTGATCCATCGTCATCGTCACACTTTCTATTTTTTCTCTCGATTGACACAAACGTCTTCTCTGAATGAGAACAATCGAATGCGGTCAGACGTTGTCGCGATGGGAGACGGCTTGATGACGCGTACAACGATGACGTCATGTGCCTGAATTCTTTGTATTATTGCATGCTATCATTTAATGACGTTACGTAACAATGAAAAGGGATGGGTTTCATACCAGTGTGCCTTTTAATAAAGTTGCGTTCACTAATAGTCCATATGCAAATCGCTCATATAACTCTTTAAATATAGAAATAATGGTTCGTAGAGGGTGCTTTAGAGAAGAGGATGGTCCTATATGGAACCATTACGGCAAAAATGGTTCTTTGATATAAAAAGACAGGGATAAATACTTGGAACAGTAGCTGTGAAGGTTCCATACAGAACCAAAACGGGTTTCCACCAGAGCCATGACTAAAGAACCTTAACGGCTTCCATTAGAGCCGTGTTTTTTTTTAAAGAGTGTACGCTTAAGAAGGTTGACTTCAAATACAAGGGTTATTATATCTCAGCTAATAAAATACATCGCATTTGGTTTAAACAATATTTTATTGAAGTAATTGAAGTTGAAGTTATTGATGAATCGCATGAATTGACATCGCATTGAAATAGGTTCAGTGAAACAAAAATATGTAATAAAGAAAATTTGTAATGAAAACATTACTAATCTATTATTCTATTCTAGAATATTTTCCTATCAAATAGTTTCATCTTAAGATGATCTTCATCAACATTGGGATACAGTATTAACGCTGGTTGCTATGGCAATTGATGTCAACTTAATCTAAGGTCTTGTTAAATTGGTTCAAGATCAAGGTTTATATCAGTAAAGCGTAAAATGCTTCTCGTGACGGAACGGACTTTTAACATGATATTGGCATATACGATTATCCCATTTTCGCAATAGCCATATAGGCTATATTGGGTTTAGACATTTCATTTGAATTTTATCTTGTTTAACGTCAACTTGTCTGGCTGTGTGTCACTTACTATAGGGCATTTTTTTTACTAAACTGTTTTTTTCAAAGATGATCTTTATTCCTATGACGAACAAATTTCTGCAACACTGGTCACAATGGTTCGGATTCGAAGCTCACTGCTACAATTACAAGACTTACTCAAAATCGTCGGTGTCGAGGCATTGTACGGAAAACCTCTATCTTGTTCCATCAAAAACAGATCGCAACTAGATATGTAAACTAATACATAGACGTGCATGGTCTCCCCAATGCAGTGTATCTGATGCATAACTATCTTAATATGGGTTGCTTATGTACATAGTAGTATTTGTTTGTTTGTTTGATTGGGGTTTAACGTCGTACTCAAGGGTATTTCACTTATATGACGACGGATTGTCCACT
>JAQQZZ010091884.1:0-17598 GCA_030265115.1 Mopalia vespertina
AACACTGGGTTCGTTCTGAAGCATAAAACTCCGTAGGCCTACACGGTACCGAATATATACGGTGGAAGAAAGCGAAATTTTCTTTCTCTTCACAATGTGCAAGGAATATACGTAAGCTTTTATTATTCAGTTGATTGTTCTTTTAGTTCAAACTAGTAACGATTAAATCGTTTTAAATGTTGATTTAACACATGTGGAGTTGTGAGCGACACTTGAGTGGGTCTATTGTCTGTGCGCTGACGGTGAGTCTACAGCTAATCGTTCTGTTCTGCCTCTAACTTTTCGAACATTTCCTCAGAGACCCGTCCGAAATATAAGAGTCCGTACGGTAAGTAGCTCGGAATAAAACTCTAGTGAAAGTGAAAATGGATTGAAGAAAGAATACAGACGTATAAGCTTTTTAATATATATATATAATATATTATATATTCAAAGATAAATGGCACTACACATGAGTACATGCACTTTATTTAAAGTGCGAAATGTGTCCCAGATAAGAGTAAATTGAATAAAAAGGGTTTTACATAGGTGCTCTTAAATGCAGGTTTGGATTATAGAAATATAATAATCTTGATCAAAGAAATAACAGAAGAATGTTTTTTTTTAACTTTTATCTGTTTTTCCTGATTGAAGTTTGAACTCAAATAATATACACTTTGACATGTTGTCAACATTTAATTGATAAGAATGAGTTAATCACATGAGTATTGGGACAGGTAGAATCTGTATAGAACAGAGACAATTAAAATTGAGTAATAGTATCCTTATCAAGTTGCCAAGTACTAAACTAATCACAATAAAGCACTGTGCAATCATGTAGAAAATATTATATATACCCAACGAATTTAGACCAATTCATATATAAATGATTTTGTTGCGTGCTGCAGTCAAAGAAAACACTCAAACAATACAATTAAACCAGAGAATTCCCAAACTATACTATTTGGTGGCAGATGGGGTTATATTTAAAGGATGTAATGAGTTTTTACATAAAAAACATAATCTGGTTCATAGAAGAACAGCGTTCCTTCTGATGCTGCTTAAGCATTTATGTTGTTATACCTATTGTCAAATTGTTTTGTTCTGATTGGTCGTAAAACACGTCATTTGGCATTCAACAAAAACAGGACGTTGCATGATTTCTATTGATTCTGTGCAATAATAGTAATGTTATATGGTGGAGAGTGGGCCATTGAGAATGATTCTTCTTCCCATCAGTTATCTCCTTATTGCTTACGTGAAAGCATTCTCCAGTAAAGCAAATGTCTATACCCTGTCAGCGGCGCCATTTCATACAGTTTGAGTCCCAATCTAAGTCTATTTTGCTAAAGATAACCACTTATAAAATTTGTCATAAACACTGAAACGAATACATACGGTATAACAAATAAAATACTGATCGAGCTATCCCCCCCCCATTTTTTGTTATAAATGAATGGCAGCATTGTAAGATCATTGGCGGAACAAAAGAAAGAACCGGTAGCCACAAACTTTAACTACTATCTTACCGCCCTCCAGTCATGTTGTCTCTACTTAGCATTGGAGGAACATTAATTTTCCAACAGAATGAACGCTATGGTTGTGTATATTTGATGTTTGTTTCATTGGTGTTTTATGCTAAACTTCTGGTTCTTTCGCTTTTATGTCGAATTACTAGCCAAATGAGCAAAAGAAACGACCCCAACACCACTGGCGACAGGCAAAGACACGATTAGACATTCAACTACCTTCTTCGTCCTTAGTGTTGAAACTAACCGAACACAATTCAGCAATATTTGATTTGTAACGGTGTAATGCCAGGGCTGAGGGCAACACTTAAACAATACTTGTCACCTTTCAAAAAGGTGATTGGTGTGTATTTAGTTGGGATTAAACATCTTTATCAAGGGTTTTTCACTTATTTGACAATTTGCATTGGTGATTGATTAGTGGTATCGTTGTAAAAACCACTCAAATTTAAATTTACCAATTCAATGACGCTTTGCAAACATACATTCAAAACATTGTTCTTCGCTGTTCAACTTCATTCAACAAAGAAATGTTCTTGTAACACAGAATGGATATGTTCAATACACAAGCGGCAGTTCTTCTGGACTGATCTACTGCTTATTCACATTGGTGTATATATACAATTTTCTCATCACAAATACACAAAATATGTATTGGACGTTTAACATTCAAGGAAAGCTTTGTACAGCCATGAAATAAAAGTACATTGTCTACAACATTATTTTGTCCCTATCATTGAATACAATCTTCTATAATAATCTTTTCTATTAACAACTTTGGTGTAGTGGCTCAAAACACTTTTGATAAAGTTAGTTTGCAAGACTTAATAAAATGCCCACCTTGCTACCCTTAATAAGGAGAATATGGACTCACCCATTGTCTAATCTTTGAACTGTATAGGCAGTGTATGATGCATTGATTCAAAGTAAACCCTACCATTTTGATTTTAAGGGTGGCTATACAGGTTTGTTTTTGATCACATAAATTAAACATTCTAATGAAGATGCTATCATAAAATAGTTGTACCGTATGTATTTTATAACCTCTAAAGAAAATACCAGGTCTTTTTAATAATTTTATACATATTTACATAATTGCTTAATCAAAAAAAATAGTGATATTAGTGATGTGGTAATTCCAGACAATAATGTTTATATTAACATGTAAACTAAAGTAAAATAATATTTACATATATTTACCATTACACTCTTGTATGAGTATCAAATAGGGTTTTTTCCTGCAATTGGCTTGTAACATTTGTGCATATCGATTTAAGAGGCAATTATAGTGTCTTTAAGCTCTAAAGAATGAGTGATATTTTAGTTAAATGTTGCACATGTAATAAAAACAATTATTAAATGGTTTCATCTCATATGTGCAAACTTAACTATTAAATTTTAACTTTAACAGTACAACAATTTTCTAATATAAGACTGATGGTAATTCCAACAACTTTTTTAGTAAACATATAAAGACTTATTATATAAAACATCAATGATTTAATATATGGTAGAATTGTGTGCCGCACATGGAAGTCAAGTTTATAAGAATATGTACATAATTACAAGGAAATAAATACAATAGACCCTATAAAATATGAACACAATGCCAATCTTAAACTATATAGACCAGGATTTAACTTTAACCTTGCTCCCAAAATCTGCAACTTCCGAGAATTCACCAAATAATGGAAACAAATAATTTAACTTGAAAGCAGTCCCACAACCTATCAGTGTGACTGGTTAAAAATAACTTGTCACAAAGACCTATTGATAATTTCACTGTGTGTTAAGTGTCAAGAGGAAAACTTCCCAAATAACGGGGTGGACAGAAAATGGCTGCAAAAAGAAGACAATGAAGCGAAAACTTTCACCCTGCAACAAAATCCACCTGGACAACTCAAAAATGAGAGATACAGGTTTTCCATTAAAATATGGGAAAGTGTGAAATTATTATTTAAAATAACCTTAATCCTGTAAAATATATTGATCAAATAATTCAATCAACTTAGATATGATTAATTAAAACGGTTTTGTTATTTTGCACATAAAATAAAACTTACTTTTCTGAAACAGACATACTGGTCTGTCTGGTGTAAAGTTTTTGATTTCTCATGTGCTCAATCAAGGGTACAATATTTTGGGATTTCTCAAAAAAGAGTATTAAAGGTTCTTCAATCAGCATAGAAGCTAAATACTGCTCAAAAGTGACTGACCAGTCCATGTCATATATACTATTTGAGTTGCCACTTTCGGCACAAGAAGACTGGCTCGGACTTGTTGGAAGCCCTTCAACTAGATCCGTTTCTGTCTTTTCCTCTTCTTTGGTAGGCTTTTGGTCACCAGCTCCTTCATTCTCATTTTCTTGAACATCCTCAGGTTCGACCACAGCGCCCTCTAGCTTCAAAGTTTTTTCCAAAGTGGTGGCAATCTGAGCATCTACTTCTGAGACCCCTTCCCCTGATAGAGTTAACTCTGATTCAGCTTCTTGTTCCTCTGCCAGTTTCTGTAATAACTGGACCTTCTTCCCTGCCTCACCGATCTCTTGTAACAGCATACCCACAGTAGCTATAGAGTGATATAACTGCTGCTCCTCTCTCAGATCCGTGAACATGCCGTACATGCTCTTCCATAGTTCTATAAACTGCTCCTGAAAAAAACACGGCAAAAAAACAAAACTGTAATATCCAACCTGGAGGTAATAACCTATAAGTCAAAACATTAGGTTATCTGTAAGTGGATTTCCATTTCTTTTTTAAATTTCTTTGGGGTTTTAATGGGGTTTAATGCAGTACTATCATTGATGATGATTATTACTATTATTTCACTCAAATGACAGCATGCCAGCCGAATGGGTGAAGGAAACCACCCTCGATGCTACTGGCAACAACAAAAGACAAATGATATTTTTTGTGTATTTTAGAAAGTGACGATTAACAGTATTTTCATTATTTTGGGATAATAATAAATTTTAAAAAAATAAAAATAAAAAAATTCTGAACTAGAATCTGTTCAAACTAAGAAAGTGTTATCCCAAAATAACGAAAATACTAACAAAAGACAAGACAGAACAAATACTTGACAATCACAGTATGTCATAAAAAGACATCACTAAAAGAACGGCTTCATGTTGCCCCTTAGCTCAGAGAGCAACAGGGTAACAGAAAGCTCCCTCCCAACCCTCTTCTAATTTTAGAGTCTGGTTATGTCACGCGAGTGCCTTCTCGTGACAAGGTTCTGTATCACCAGTCCGTGGAATAGTAATAACAAAGGTACCAAGACAAGGTCATGCCCCCATAGTGACAGTGCATAGACGATTGACCTACCTGGTCCCTGTTCTACCCTTAAGTTATGTATGACAGAGGAAAAATAGACTGCTCTTTAATGAGTTTAATGTTTCATAGTTCGATGCAAATCCTAACCTCCATACGACGATGATACTACATCCCTCTGCTATTTCATTAGGCTGGTTTTACTACTCAAAGACATAACCTTTAGTTGTTTATTTGATAAAACAAACTGCAATTATCTACCTTACCTGTGTAAGTTTGGGCACATTCTGGAACTCTGTCTTACTCTCTGACCTCTGTAATAACAACTCTGACCTCTTGAAACTGCCCACTGAGTGGCCACTCGCTAACAGCCCTTCTGTATAAAAAACATACCAAATTGGTCTTCAATGACAACATCTTTGAATAATTCAAAAAATCAACTTTATGAGGGGCAAAATGAATAAAATATAACATTACATACCAAATTTGTTGTAAGTGACATCTTTAAATAATTGGAAATCAACTTTTTAAGCAACAAAATGAATAAAAAGATTCACACTATTTTGCCACAAAATAGTATATATTTTCCTAGATAATAATATATCATATATTGTTTAAGACTCATACGTGGGAAATATTAAATGAATAAAACAAAATAACACTCCAGGTAATCATTAACTCCATCACTCACATATCAAAGTGATCATGTGGAGTAGCTCCGGAGTTTGTGTGTTATTGAAACAATACATCAGTTAACATGCAAATATAGAATAGTATTAGTGTTTTGTTAGCCACCTTAACCCACCCTTCGTGTACACATGAAAACAATGTTTCTAGACAACCTTCAAATGGCGCATTGTTAAGGTTATTTAGGCTAAAACACTTACACCATCTTAATCTCTCACCTCTGATATTATCTGAAGGTGTCCCAGGGCTGACTGTGTCAATACTTGTGGTTAGTTCAGATTCCAGGCTACTCTTAACCCCATCAGGGGGGTTAACTCTTAACTCTAATGTATTTGGTGGAGTGGCAGGGGCAGTGACCTCCCCTGGATTAGGTGCCTCGGCACAGGGAAGCTCAAAATCTGATCAGAATTAGAAATAGGTGTTATCTAATGATAGCGAAAAAGAAGTTAGTAAGAATAACTTTTCAGTTGTGCTAAGACAAGGGAAAGAATTTATTGCAATGTACATTCTCTGTCATCAACAGTTACTAGTAAATGTACAAAATAAAAAGACACCATATTAATTTACAGTCAAAGTCACATACATCAGGATTACTGTTAGTAATTTGACTAAGAGTTTTACCCATTATAAAACTGGCTTAGGTAGAATGACGAAATCTATTAGTTGCACTTATCATCTGAACATAGAACAAAAGAAGTGCAAGTCCCAAGAAAGAGAGAACCATTGTGACTGGATATTTTGGCTTTATTTTTCCATAAATGAGCAATGAGCACAGAAGTGATCATCTTCTTTTAGCCATGAGTATTATTCTGAGCTACTCTGCATTACAACCTTTGCCGACAGAGTGCATATAACAAGAATTACAGCCTACTCCCCCTGGCTGATAAAGTGATTGAGTTTCGACTTAAAGCGCTGATAACATATGTTGAATGTCATACTCAAGTTTTGACAATTTATTTAGCACTATTGGCATATATACGGAGGTTTGGTGTCCATAGTGGTGGGTACATATGAAATACTCTCATTGAGTTGGTTGGTTTGTTGGCTTGTTTGATTGGGGTTTAACGGTGTACTTAAGGTTATTTCACTCACAAGATGGCATGCCAGCTCAGTGGGAGAAGGAAACCACCCTTGACGTACTCGCAACAAACAAAGATAAGACAGGACAAATAGTGGATAATCACAGGATGTAATACAAAGACATCACAAACAGATCGATTTCATGGGAATGGTTATTGAAGACAGAAAAAAAACACACACATTGAAATAAGAAGCCGTCGCTAATTAGGGCATAACATAGTCACAATACTCAGTCAACATGATATCAATAGTAGTTCTCGCACACATAAAGTACAATTTCATGCGATACCAAACCTAGATTTGTTTAACCCGTTCTTTTGTTAGAATTACTAGATTTAAACAATACCAAAGTCCATTTAAACCCAATTTTAAGTCATCAATAACTCTGTTTACTTACCATCTTGTAGGTCAGCGCTTGACGATCTCCCATCCTCATCATCATCGTCAAAAAACTCTGCCGCCTCTACAGCATCCTCTGTCATCTCTACAAGGCAATGATCATTGTAAAACTGTTACAAAATTACTAATACTTCACTAGCAAAGCTTCATTTGTTTGTTTCGATTGGTGTATTTTGACGATAATGATTGGTGTATAACGTCGTACTCAAGAGTATTTCACTACGATGACAGATTGTTCCCTTCACACTGTTCCTTGCCTAAGTACGGTGCAAAACTGGGAGGAAGCCTCATAAAAGCGGTGGCAATTGCTGGAGCCAGATCATGTGACTCACTCATATACCCATGGACTGTACTACATCGATGTAGGATTAGTACGAAGACAAGCTTACCACTAAGCCATGGTCAGCAAGACATCTCTGTCGTCAAGATATATAAAAAAAGTGTAATAGTAAACTTATGACTGAACAAAAAGTTACTAATAACATATTTGATAATTAATTTTACAGTTTTCGGAAACTAGAGTCAACTTAATTTCACTCCTTAGGTGATTGAACCGATACATTTTTCAGACACAAAAAGAACACACATGCATATAAGTTAGCCATATTTATGCTCAAGGAAATATCAGATGTGTACATGTTTACACAAAGAGCCAAATGGTCCTAAAAAAATCCTTCAGAGGATAACATGAAAGATATTAATTTATTGTGTAGAAAATTAAATCCTCTTAGTAAATTTTCCAGTGATAATCTGCAAGGAGTTCTTTTATTATTATTTTTCTTCCGATACTGTGAAGAAGCTGTATGACTCACCTGATTTGGGAGAGTTCACATTGTTAAGATTGTGGGGGAGTGAGATCGGTGTTTGATGAAGAATGTAGAGTAGTTTCAGTTTCTGAGTGAGCGTTGCCTTGAAGATGATTCCCAGTAAATAGGAAAACTCTTTAAAGTTGATCATGTTATCATAGTCTTCATCCAGAAACTGAAACAGTTATTTTTTTTTATTTTACCATTTTTTATTTCTTTGATTCTAACAATGACTTAAAAGATTGATTGATTTTTTGTTTTTACATTCAGGAATATGCTGATAAGAACAAATAAGTGACATTGTAGTTGAAAGACAAAGGAAGAAAATATATTCATTGATTTTGAAGATAGACATAAATATTACTTCTTCCATATATCTTAAATCATTGTTCAACGTTATACTCCTGTGTATTTCACTAAAATGAAGGCTCTCTACTCAACCACTGACTAAAATTATGGTTCCTCCAATGGAAGAAAAGAGATCATAACTCGCTCAGAGCAAACAACTAGGACAGTGGCAGACCCAAATTAAATTTTCCTTTCTGAACAAAAGTTTCTTGTAAAAAAAATTATATTTTTATAAAGAGATTGTTGTGATTCACTGTGTCATTAAAAGTTAAGTATTGGAAACCTACTCTGAAAGCTCTAACACAGAGAGTGTCCGCACATTCCCCTCTGGCCCAGGGACAAAGGGATAAGAACATGGTAGAAAACTGGCCCTGGTCTATCTTATACTGGTCATAGTAGGGTCGGGATGGGTCATACTTGTCGGCATTATCCGTAGGAGGAGCAGTCGTTCTCCAATAACATGAGGTCAAATATTCCTCCTGAAATAATACAAATTTGGATCAGTGAGTAATTTCTTTCAAATATTACATAAAAAGTTTTTGCAGGTATATATAAACCAGACATAACACTATATCCACACTGGGTAACAACTAAACAATTAATGCTGATTGTCCGATGAAGAAGAAACAAATCTTAAGCCAATGTCTTAAAAATTAATCTTTCATCACTTAACTTCTAATCTATCGTTAACAAAATGGACATCCTAATAACTACAAAACATTAACCAGAGATAAACAAAAGATTCCTGCCAAGTTAAATAACTCAAATCACCTTAAAAGCTAAGAAGAGTTCCTCCAGTTCTCTCCCTTGAAAAAGCGTTTCTGAGCTGACACTCCTCAGTATGTTTTTCATCATGTTATCTTCTATATGCTGTCAACAAAGTATACAAATGTCTTTTATACAAAACAAATGGAAAATGGACCAACCAATGGGACTTTTGTACAAGCTAAACAAACATGCGAAGAGAAGAAAGGATATGCAACAAAGCTGTTCTTGGTGTTAAATATTCATAAATTTTTCATTCATTTGATATATTTTCAAACAATTCTTAGATATCATGACTGAGAGTTTACCTGGACGACATGTAGTCGATGTTTCAATCTCAGCTTATCTATATCCTGGTTCGTGATATGTCCAAACTTAGAATAGCTGTCCTCTATCAATTCAGTCACATCTACTGTCGGCTGGATAAAGACAAAAATAATTATTTCAATTATAAGTGAAAAAAATTAACATAGTTTCTGTAGTTTCCATTTCCCTTGAAATGAAACATATGATTGCTTGTTCTTTTGCTTGATTGGGAATAATGGCGTACTAAAGGTTATTTCAATCAGGGCAGCTTTGTTTTTTTGTAAACTTGATTTTTTATATCTATAGCAATTTCAAAGCTACACTGTGATACAGGTATTATGAAGTAGTTACCCCTTTTTTGTTGCCTGGATTGCTGGCCAGTGTAGATGTATGAGGGATGAGGGGCATGGTAGAATCCCTGTTTGAAACTCTGTCTAAATAATCCGCCAGAATAGTCATAGCTTCACCATCATCCTTACACTTTAACAACTCTTCCTTCTTACTGTCCAATATTGTCAGAGCAATTTGGAAGACTGCCTGCATCAAAAATGTAGATTGTTATGGTTAATGCTGTTCTGAAAGATTCCTCACATATCTTATGGCGTTAATCAGGCCCTCTAGCTTAGGGCAGTTTGTTTGAAGAGTAGCTATGCTGTCTTTTCTTAGCACTGGAGGAAAATACACATTTTACGGTTGTGCTAGTGTCAATTATTATTGGAATACACCGCCGTCATATAAGTGACATACCTTTAAGCACGGCGTAAAACACCAATCAATCAATCAAAGTTAATCAGCAAACAGTGAAGATTAAACAAACATAATGTGATTTGTTAAATATACATGTTCTTTCGGAAAAAACATGTTCTTGTAGAAGTACAACTAACAACATGAATATAATTCATGGTCCAAAAATATGGTACAGAATTTATATAAAGATGTGAAAAGAAATTCACAGTCAATTGTATATAGAATGCGTATATATATTTACGAGTAAATTTTTTGTATATTTCTTATTATATATATCATATCTATTGAGATAAAAGGAAAAACTAAATTGTTGCCATGATTCATATCAAGTAAATTTTGTTACCAGTGTCACTATTATTAAAATAAATATTATAACAGTTTATTAAGTTGCTTTTTGGGGAAAGCAAGTCTATTTATCTTAATTCATTATCAGCAGTCAAAGTAGTGTTTTGTTCAACCCCATACAGCTGATTGGGGTTGAGCTAATCTCTGGAAGATCTAGTCAAAGACTCTACTTTGGTATTGTCCATTTTGCTACATTACATAATTTACACTATTTGATACTTAAATCAACTCAAGTAGGACCTTACATAAAATGTATCATTGATCAGTGTTTGAACTAGAGGCTAGCCAAATGTATTTAGCACCAGTCATAAATTTCTTACTAGACTCTTAACTTACTTTAGCACCATCAAAGAAAAACACATCCATAATATTTACAGCACAGTTGAAAGGCATCACACTGTAATAAAAACCAAACACAATGTTATTCATTACTACTGAAACAATATTCCAACAAGATAGGGGAAACCAATAATTTACCTCTGTAAGGAGCTAACTTAATAATGACTGAAAAATGCTTAAAACTCCTCTGACAATACTTCTTTGTTACAAAGAAAGTCTGCAATAATACACCACATCTGAAAATATTGTTTGCTTGATTGGGGTTGAACACCGTACTTTATGTTATTTCACTCATATGACGGTGTGCCAGCCCAATGCTTGACGACACCGGCAACAAACAAAGCCAAGACAAGACAATCATAATATTTGATAATAGGATTGTCTTTACACTGCCCCATTGATCTGAGAGCACCATGCAAATATTTGTGTGTAAAAGAAATTTGATTGTCCGGTTTACTGATACAACAGAATAATAAGATGATAGTAATAAGCATTATGAAATAATATGGTAAGAGACTAACCTTAAGAATATGGTACATAAGAACATAACCTTTGGAAAAAGGTCAGAAAATTACCTTAAAACCATGGTAAGAAACTTACCTTAAGAATATGGTAAGAATCTTACCTTAGGAATAAGGTAAAAAAATTACCGTAAAAACATAGTAAGAAAATTACCGTAAGAATATGGTGAGAACCGTACCTTAAGAATATGGTGAGAAACCAAGAGAGAGATATCATACTGAGAAGCCCCAGTGTTTCTAGCTTCTGGAAAAGACTAGGTAAATTTTCTTTGATCAAGTCCTCAAAAACACCTGAAAAACAAATACAAAATTTAAAAACTACTCACTGACTTTATTACTTATGGATGGATAACCCCTTTGAGTGTCAAAATCGTCAAATTTTTTTTAATTAGGGTTACATTTTTAATTATTCATAGTCCAATTTCCATAGTTAATTTAGAAAATTGCTGTAAAGAGTTAGAACTAGATACCCATTACTAGATTATCATGTCACTAATAAGCATGCTGAATGAGCTCAAAGGGTTTTCAAGAAAACAGAGTTAAAAATTAAATTTCGTCAAAAAATAAAGTGCTAGAAATCGTGCAAAACTCATCCAGCTGAACTGAACTGAATCAACATTTTCAAACTTCAAATAAAAAAATTTCTAACTGTAATTTCACAAAATGCAGGACAAAAAAGAGAATGTTCTTATAAACAAACAAAAAAATGAACAATTTTGACCTTGAAGAGACAAGAACCATAATGTTAAACACAAATGCTCTGATGGAAAAATAATGTTCCTCCACAGCAGTGACAGCATTAATATACCTTAAAACATACTACCCTTACTCAGACAGCCTTGCCATTTCTAACACTTGTACATAATGAAGCACTTACCTTGATCAATGAGAGCTCCTACAACTTTGGTATTATAGTAATCTGGCAGAAGACGTTCGCATATAGCTGTCAGTAACCAGAAGGCATGCTCTTCACTGGCAAACAACAACAACACACTGGTAACTATGTTCATGGCTTGACAATATCCTAGAAGAAGAAAAAGAAACAAAAACAAAGTAAGAATTGATTTGTTTGTTTGTTTTTTGATTGGGTTTAACATAACACTTCAGGGTTTTGCACTTATATGTTGACAGATTGTCCACTTAATTCACACTCTGCCTGTGGTGGAAAATCATGAGGAAATCGTGAAATACCCCTCTTTTCCTCTGCATTTGCCGGAGCCGCATCGTTTGACTCACTCATATACCTGAGGTCGACATACTGACTTGACCCAAGAGGGGTACATCTAAGAAGGATCTGTAGGCTGAAACCCTAACCACTGGACCATTGCTGTCGGCCAAGTAACAATTGAAATATGTTAAATATAAAGCAGGAAATCTCAGAATAATTTGTATAAATGCTTAATGGCTGATTAAAACATGGAAAGTGAATCAACAAGTTAGTATTTACCGATATGAGGGTTTCTCCAGGCATATGCTGTTAACACCCTCCTCAATGCATCAATACCTAAATGGGACTGAAATGCTGGATGTTCAGGTAAAGATCTGAATATAATAAAAAAGACTTGTTTAGTTTGGTTGAAAATTCTGTTAAATTAAATATCAATAATAAGTGACAAAGTGAGTTAATTTAGTTCAGACTTGTCTAATCCATGGAAGGATATCACCACAGAAAGCTTGCTTTCTCTTGATTTGATCTCTAGTGACATCATACATGTACATTGTCACAATCTATTTGCTAAATTAATACAATTTTTAAGACATATAAGTTATAAAATACTAATAGCCTAACACTTGTATATGAATGACAACTTGTCAACATCAATATTCTTAGGTCATCCATATACAAGCCTGATGTTACATGCATGTTTTTCACAAGTTATAAAAATGCTCTTACCTATGTTTGTTTGTTTGTTTGTTTGATTGGGGTTTAACGTCGTACTCAAGGGTATTTCACTTATATGACGACGGATTGTCCACTTCACACTACTCCTTGCCTTATTACGGTGGAAAACCGAGAGGAAACCTCGTAAAAACCACCCCTGCAATTGCGGGAGCTGCATTTTGTGACTCATATACTTGAGGGTCGACAGGCGGACTCGATCCTGTGACAGTACATCGAAGTAGGCTCTGAAAGCACACTCGCTAACCACTAAGCCACGGCCGCGGGCCCTTACCTATGTAGATCCCTTTCAATTTCTTCAGCAGCAAATGTATACTTATTACTACTCTCCTTGACAAGATGTGCATAATAGCCAGGGTTTGTTTCCATCTGTAATGAATCAAATATTTCAATACATGTTCATTTCCACTGATAACATCAGGAAATACTATTTCTGGTGCAGTAGACCATGGTAGTACTCTAATTCAGAAAATGTCAATACAGAAAAAATAGGGAGAATATTATATTTATTTTACTTGCATAATGGCAACAAACAAACACAACTCCGGACAATCACAAGATGCAATACAATGACACCGCTAACAGATCGACTTCATGTTGCCCCTTAGCTCTGAGAGCATCAGGGCAACAAAAAGCTCCCTACAACGGCACCCCATGAGTTTTGTTCTGGTGCACAAGACATTTGTGGAATGTTTACACAATCATAGACTTGTGACTGATTGGGTTCTCAATTATAGACCTGTCATTATTCAGATTATCCAATTTTGAGAAGGGCTCAAATTAAACCCTATTCTTTAAATTGAAACATGTAATGATTTCAATGAAAAGCACCAGCACAACACGTACCTCATTAATGGCTCCTGAAAAGAGCATCCAGACTTCTCCGCGTAATTTGTCTGGTACACCCTTCAACACCAATTCGTGAGTCCGATGGGTTCTGTACATACACATTCCTCTACAGAGGTAAACAAGATGATAAAGCGTTCGATTGATTAATTAGTGTTTTACGTTGTGCCTAAGGCTATTTCATTAAAAAAGAGGGCGGTGTATTCCAACAATTGTTGACACTAGTACATACATAAAATGTAAAGTGTTTTGATAATGTTGGAAAGTAATTTTTCTTCCAGTGCTAAGTGAAGACAGCATTGCTACTCTTCAATCAAACTGCCCTTAACCAGAGGGCAATAAAGCATTAGACACATACACATATGGTAATTTGTATAACAATATGACGATTCCTTTTAGAAATATTTATTGTCCTTAAATTGTAATATTATTGTTGAATATATCACTTTATTTGATATGCTATTTATTTAGCGCCAGTCAGAAAATGTTGATCTATAGCGTGTATTTTTCAGTGTAAGTAAGCGGCTCAAACCAACAGACATGTACACTTTCTTTTTGTGGTTGGTCACTAATTTATAGATAAATGGGAAGAAGCCTTGCACAAACCAGTCAGGTTTACCACCACAAGAAACATATCTTTATAATGAGGCAATTAAGCCCAAACAAGCTTTTAATGTGAGGTACATATAAAATGGTGCCCCTATTTTTGTTTGTTGGCTTAGGCTTAACACCAAAACGTATTATTATCTTGTAAATCATTTCCTTAAGTTATTGGAAAACGCCAAAAACACTGAAGAACAATAAGAGGGTTCCCCCACCCAATGCACATGAGAGCATTTCATTCAACATACATACAGTCTCGAACTAACATTGGCACATGATCTTATTTTCATTTTCATTTATCGTGAAAAAACTGAAATGTGCTCAAATACCTTCCATATTCTGCAAAATGAACATCCCATAAATGCTGTTTCACCGATTCTTTTGCTGAAAGTTCATCTGAATTACGTCGACAAAATAGACTTATAAGAGCTGGTTGAAATTCTACTTCTTTCTCCCCATCACCCCCTGGAATAAAGTGATCAACAATAATCCATTGTCAAGTTCATTTGCTTATTTGATAGGGATTTTACGCAAATCTACACGTATGTAATTTCAGTAATTTGAACATGTCAACTCAAATGATGACGGAAACCACTTTCGACCTCACTGGAAATTAATGGAAAGTAGATTTTTTTACATACACAAGACAACTTGTGTATGTAGAAATTAGGCAATGTTTTGGTCTTGTTTCTAAGTTTGTTTTATAGGAAGCTTATTAACTTTGCATTCAACGGCCTTAAATGAGCACACTATATTGAGGTGAATTCTAAGTGACATACAGGAAGAAAAAAAAAAAGTTCAGCACAACAAAAAAATCAAAAATCATAATTTTACCTTGGTCAGCTTTATCTTGCTCGGTGTCAGATTTAGGAGGTGATTTATTGGCTGCAGAACTTCCGCTGAAACAAAAGAGATTGATATAAAAAGGATTCACATTTATTTTTATTTAAGTATGAAGCTGGAAAAAGATCAAATATCTATTGCATACTAAGGAACATCACTTTAATGGAGGGCACCTATTTAATTGAAAGTCATGAAGTGAGCAGTGTTAATATAGGCATGGAGCATGTGTAATATCATTTCCTTTTTTAAATAAAATTACTGTTTAAACCAAATGAAGGTAATACTTTTTAGATAAAAGTAACCAAGTTTTAATTATGCATCAATCCATTTATAATGAAATTAGAATATATGAAAGTTTCTTAAGCTGCATTCAATTACCTGTACAGGTTGAAAGCGATGGGATTTTGATTTATAACTGGTGATTCAAAATAAAACGGACATATGGAAAACAAATACATACATTTTTCTAAAAAGCTATCACACTGGCACAGGGATGTAGATTAATAAAAATCAAGGACTCATTTTATGTTCAAAATAAACTCCCAGAGACAAGTTTCTAAACTTATGTGTTATGGGTAATCTACAAACATCTGGAGAGAAGGTAATGCCCATTTACATGGTATCTGAGTATTGTTAAATATGTAGCCAAAAAAACATATATCAGATCATCTATTTTAGTTCATCAACATCCTTTTGCAAGTGTGAATCCTATTTTTGAAATATATACAGATTTTACAGAGGAATTCGTTCAGATCCACAAGTAATACTGTCAGAACCAAAATATGGACTTTAGAGTGATACCTGTAAAAGACGAAGGAAGGGTATGAATGTACGCATTGTTTAAAATTAGAGGAATAATAAAACTTGACAGTTAGAAGAAATAATGATAATTACCTATAGTCTTCATTCACAGACTGCTTGGATAAAAAATCTGATATCCTTTCTAATATCATCTCCCTTTCTTTAAACTGGGTAAATATAAAATTCATCTGGAAAACAGAGACAAGGAAACATGTCATAACTAAACTTAAAGATACATTATTATTCATGCAATTATACCTATTATTTCACTTCTGGAAACATTAACACAAAGTCTTTGGCACAGCCTCACTAACCAAAGCAAAGAGGAAAATAACCAAATGACTGTATACATCTACACGAAATCTAGATAAATAAATAGCAATGTGCTTAATTTTATGTTATTGCTGATTGTTTAAATAAAAACCTACATTTGTCTTGGTTATCAGAGACATAATGTACACATATAAATGGTAAGAAGCTGACAATCAATACAAAATTACTTCTCAAATTTTTTTATAATTTCCACAATTTTGGTGAACTTGATTAATTGATAGGTATTTACTGCTACTTCTAATAGTTCTACAGAACAATAACAGTAAGTCTTATACACACACAAATGCTCTATTGGCAAAACAATGATCTTCCACAGCTGACAACATAAATATAATATAAAATACATATAGAGGGCTCTGAGAAAGGTCAATGTGCATCTAGTTTCCAACAACTTATCTTCTTATAGCACTATTCAAAGTGTGACAAAAATCCTGGAAAGAAAGAGAAAAGATCTATGTGAGGGCATACCTTTCCTTTGGTTGTAATAACTAGAGCATTTGTCATGATGGTCCCTGTTGAAGAGTTGTCCACTTTCTCCACAAGTAATATATCTCTGAGAGGTACAATAACAGTGACAAGGCGGCGTACCTGGAACAAAACAAGGTGAACAGGTTAATGATGCTAAATGTTTGGTACTTGTAACATACATATAGATGACATAATGTTTAAACCACGCATTGACTGATTGGGGTTGACGGTTATTTCACTTGCATGATGGGGTGCCAGCCCAAGGGGTGAAGGAAACTACCCATGGCACCGCTGGCAACAAACTAAGACAAGGCAGGACAAATACAGGACAATCACAGGATATAATACAAAGACATCACAAACAGATCGGCTTCTTGCTGCCCCTTTGCCCTGAGAGCCCCAGGGCAACAGGAAGCTTCCTGCCAACCCTCCGCCTAGATTTATTACTGACTTGCTCTGTTGGCAATATAATGTTGCTCCAATGCAAACTAAATCCACCATTACTTTGATCAGAACACACTACCCTTAGCCAGAGGGAATAAACTCATGGACTTCCCTTAAATCATTGATTTCAGTAACTTCAAGGATGCTTAACTCAAAGAGATATCATACAAATGTAAATTACATGTACTTTACTCAATCACAAATATCACAAAAATCTCTCAACTCATTACGAAATCT
>JAQQZZ010091895.1:0-17596 GCA_030265115.1 Mopalia vespertina
ACTCACATGACGGCGTGCCAGCCCAATGGGTGAAGGAAACCACCCTCGACATCACTGGCAACAAACAAAGACAAGACGGAACAAATACAGGACAACGACAGTACGCAATACAGACACCACAAACAGATCAATTTCCTGTTTTCCTTTAGCTCTGAGAGCACCCGGGCATCAGGTAGCTCGCGCCAACGTCCCGCTAATGATCAAGAATTCGGGTATCTGGCTTACCGTAATCGTTGCGATGAACTGTTGGGACATGTACACGAGATGCATTTATTATTTCTACGAATAAGATCAACTACCAACTATCAGATGTAACACAAACTGTCGGTCCCCCATTCCACCAATATTCTGAGGGTATAACTTACTAGTAGAGGTGCTAGTCACCTGTTTGTGCCTTTCTTGATATATATTTTCCATGTATATCTAAAAATGAATAAAATAAATTTTTAAAAAATTCACTGCACACTTAATATGCAAAATGCACTTTTGGCGCCATTTTTATTTTTATATGCACACATTTGAAATTGGCATGTTGGACAGCAACATGAGCTATGCTCACTGCGCCTAACAAAATAAAGCTTAAAACAATATAATGGAGACTAATATCGCTAATGTACTAGACTGCTTTTCATGGCCAATTAGGTATATTTCTTATACTACAATAACCTAACTAGGACGATGTCTATCCTGGAGCCATTTTCGTATGATATCAGATCATTGCCCCCATATCAAATCAACTGACTTGAATATAACAACTTAACAAGTGATTTGTAAATACATAAACTTGAAATTTGATTGATTTATTTTACATACCTCTCAAAGCCATGTTTACCAGTATCGGACTGGTAACCTTTCATTGTTTGTCTGTGTGGATGGATCTGTTAATGGTTTCATTTCTAAAATTTATATTACACCGGACTTTTCGCGACATTGCAATGTTGTTTTATATATATATTTGTAGGGTGGGTGGGGGTCTTCATCGTGGCGTTGTTTGCTTTATTTTTAAGATAATTGCTACAACATATGTAACACTAATTGCTCGCGTCATCCGAACACATGCATGGTATTTTATATAGAGATATATACCCATGTCTTAGCATTGGCTCGCAAAGATGACATTTTGCAGATGGTTCACAATTTGCTAAATATGGGATTTGAATGTTTTTATTTACTTGTTCTGTTACTTATTCAATCGACTTTATTTATTTTACTTTTTTCATAGAAAATAAAACAGAATGAAATAGAAATAGAAACAGCAAACTTTCGATGGACAAAGGAGCAAATGTCACCGGAACAATTATTGTTGGAGCAACTATCGGGGAACAGCTGTCGTGGCAAATGTTAACTAAGCATATGTCCAAGGAGCAAATTTCGACGGAGAAAATGTCCTCGGAGCAGACGTCTAGGGGCAACTGTCGCTGAAGCAACAAAGATAAATTCGGAAACATGTATCTTGCGGGCAATAAACGACAGATATAGGTATGGAACTCTTATGGTATAATTATGTCTATATTCTTCTGTATGTAGGCCTAACAAAACTTGTCACTTTTAGTTTGTATTTTGACACACCAAATGACAACCGTTAACGGACAAATGAACCCTCTAGTTCATCGTCAATGAAGTAAAGAGTGTGAATGACGGATATCTGGATCTAGCATAATTGCTTATTGGAGATCCAACGGCAGGTAGTGGGCTTTCTGGTTAATACCCTCTAGCCAGATGCTCGAAAGACGATTAGCCGCTTAAACCAGATTACATAGCTAATAGCGGGCTAGAGATAGACCTTAAACATGGCGTGACATCTTCAGAGGATTAAATTTAATAGGTCTTAGAGCAACCAGCCCCTGTTCTCTACAAACAATTATACCGGCCAATGACCTGTAAATAATATAACACCCTGCTGCTCTGACATCCAATAAATAAACAGAACGCTTTTTATATACACTGGTTAATGGTAATTAGTCATTTTATGGGTTGGTATATACGCATGTAGTCTAGGTAATATGGCAAGCGGCACTAAAGCCAACTTAAAACAAATATTTTGTAGCGATTTATATCGCGAAACAAGGTAATTACGATTGTGCTGTACGTGGCCTAAATGAACCGGAACTGTTAAACTCGTAGTATGTTGTGAGGCAAATATGTAATGTCTGGAAATGCAGAATACCTTCAAAGCTTTACGATAGTTATTTATATATAACCAATTTGTTCAATTATGTTGGGGTTTTTTCTTAAAAATAAATGATATTCCATCAAGGATTTTTTTAAAGTTTTACTAAAAACAAAAAAATCATATATGCGGACAGACAATCATACATCACTTGGTTCAATGGTGCTTAACGCCATGTTTAAGTGTGTTTCACTTTTATTATGACGTTGTACTTCAACTGTCTCCTCTCTAAAACAAGTGTCCTTAATTTTGGTTTTCTGTTTTTATTTTTGCCCTGTTTTTGTGTCTTCGACTTATATTTAGCGATTGTACAAAAAACAAATTAGATGAAATATTTCAGTCACTGTCAACATATCGTGTGGAGTTTCATGACGTCAGCCACTGCATCAAGGGGTTTGGAAATGTCACTATCTCAGTTGTCCAATGAGAGACGTCCTACAGGCTACTAACACCCCCATCAACTCTGACTCTTACGGGATTTGATACGAAAAACAAACTGATAAAATCCAGGATACAGTTCACAATGAGAAATCTCTCCTACACGATTGTCACATATCCGGGTCGTTTATATGTCAGCCAAATAGGATGTTCCAATGTTGATATATAGTTAACACACAACAAAAATACAATTATATTTTTTCATATAGTGAGGAAAGCTAAATTTTGCGCGTCTCCACCGGGATTCGAACTATAAATAATATTAATTATTAATGGCTCGTTAATGACTATACACAAAATCTCTGATTTCATCTTCCTATGAATGAGCTTTCAATAATGATTGATTATAATCAGTCGTTATAGTTAGAAAATGTGTATTTATATACACACCAATCCTGGTTATATCTAATGCAAGAGTAATGTAAGTCCGAAGAACGAAAGGCTCATTTTGATCTCGATATATCGGCGATTTATTTTGCCATCATCAAGAGAGTCTCGTGATGATGAACTGTTGACATCAAAACGAATCTTTCGCTCTTCGGAGTTACACTAATCTCGTACTATGCTTAACGTATCAGTGGAAACCAACGATTCTGTATATATCTTCTGTCTTGTATACCAGAGAATAACGGTTCAATAATGGTTGATTATAATCACTAAATGCTACTTATGTGAGCAAATACATCAAAGCCCTCTATATATTCAACTTACGCAAAACTGAACCCACCTTAATGGCTGATAAGGATTAATTATTGCCTATATATGGCCAAATACAGTCCCAGTTAACAAATATAAAGGCTATCTTTATTTGGTCTCCGCTTCATTAACTGTTTGGAACGTTATATTTACATGTTCGTTTAATAAGATTTGTCATGTCAAACTACTATTTTCGCAAAGTAACATCTTCAAAATAATGTCGACAAGTATATAACAAACTTCAAAAGACAAATCACAAATTAACAAACTTCAAATTTCTGTCGTCAAGTACAACCATTGAGCTTGATCAATGTACTTGCAAACAAACAAGGAAACCTCGAACTAGCGAACATGTACGGTTTGGCGCAAAGGTATTATTACTTGGAACAGACAACTTAGTTTAGGATGAAAAGCTTAATGACAGTGTCCAATTAACCAACCTTGTTCGAAACCAAAAGCTAATTTGGACAAATGTCAGATAGCTTTTAATGTAGACTGAAACTTTTGAATGAGCATGCGCAGCGTCGTCAGGTTCGTCTCAAGGTGCGGGTGGTTGGAGGGAGCTTCCTGTTGCCCTGCATGTGCTTTCTGAGCAAAGAGGAGCAGGAAGCTGATATGTTTGTGATGTCTGTATTGTCCTGCGAGTGTCCTTTATTTGTCCTGTGATGTTTTTATTTGTTGCCGGTTGTGTCGGGGGTGGTTTCCTTCACACATTGGGCTGGCACGCCGTCCTGTCAGTGCAATAACCTTAAGTACGGTGTTAAACCCCAATCAAACAAACAAAATAATCGTCTCAAGGCAAAATAGTTTTACCGAAAACTTACTGACATCTGCAAATGAAGGCCGACTTAATGAGTGCATTGAAATATAGCTAAGCTATCCTAGCCGAATAACATACCTCTTATTCTAGAGTTTGTCCGGCGAATTTATTAATTTTAATGTAAACATTTAGGCCTTCCAGATATATTTATAAACAATTTAATTCCTAGAATCATGACCCAGATGATATTATCGACAACAAAGTTCCGAAATGAAGCTGCTTTACGGGCGTTATGTTACAGCACCTATATTCAAAACGTTGTAAAGGGAAATATCTTTTTGAATTCCGATTAGGACTATGTCCGCAGTGGCCATCCCCAATCAACCCAGTAAGGGTATTTTGTGTTAAACTGAGAATCTCCCATTAGCAGCAATAAATCTACCTAATGTCTTTATTTATATCCACTGAGCTTTAGCGAATCAGGATATTTATTTGGAATGATTTCATTAAAAAACATTTGACATTGCGTAGGTTAGTTGCTTGTTTGGAAGGGACTTATCAGTTTATAAGTAAGCACAATTGTGACAGGACATATGGGCGCAATGCAACTTTTGCACTTTAAAATGTGTAGACCTATAGGTCTTGCTTTGTCTGCCAGACTGATTTTACTTTTACTTTATGTTTGTGAGAATAATCAATATTTCTTTTGGATATATTAGGCAGCGAACTTAAAAATCCCGTCGTATTGAATGCATAAAGAGTAATCCCACTGGTACCGGGATGTTCACTTTTTAGAAGTATGATTATTCCGACTGATGCTCGCGACCGTTTAAACAGCATATGTAGACATAATTTAATATTTCTCAAAATGTTAAACTGCTTGTATGTTTAGGGGAGGTCATTTAAATCTGGGTATGTAGCTATGTAGCTTGTTTGTTTGAACAGGGTGTAAGTAGAATTGAATTTTATTTCACATGACAATATATCATGTCCCGACAGACGGGCTAATTGTTGGCTTGTCAATTTGTTTGTTTCTCGTGTTGTTTTTTTGCTTGTTTGTTCTTTTGTTTCCTGTTGTCTGCTTGTTTGCTTGTGCTTGTTCGTTTGTTTCTTGTTTGTTCGTTTCAATGATCGTTTGTTTGCTTGTTTATTTGAAGCTTATACTCTTCATATAACGGTGTGCCCAATGGAGAGAGGAAACCACCTCCGATATCACTGGCATCACAGAATGATGCGAAAGAGCAGTAACAAGACACCAAAAAAAACCAATGCGGCGGCGTATTGCCCTTTAGCTCTGAGAGCACCAGGGCAATAGAAAGCTCCCCTACAAATGTCCGCTGTTTAAGTTTGCTGTATTTAAAACGTTAAACCTAACCCATTGCTATTGTAACAACTATCGTTGATAACAAGCTCCAGTAATTGTAATGTGTTATACAAAAATTATAAACGGTATTTTGAAAGAGGTGCATATATTTTGTTTAAGACTCATACGTAGGTAAAATAAAATAAATATAACACAAACTCCTGAGCTACTCCAAGTAATAATTTACATTTACGAGCTTTCGGTCCACATGCTGGGGCCGTTCTCAAGGCCCCGACATGTGGACCGAAAGCTAGCAGAAGTAATTGATTACTTTGAGTAGCTCAGGAGTTTGTGTTATATGAATAAAATTCATATAGTTACATTTTCGACGTTATCACGGTCCAGTAGTTATACCACTTTAGGGAATTATAAACAGTATATTGAATACATAGCAAACAGCAAAATGTACACACATAATTGACACAGTTTTTCTGTCTCTTTCCAGTGCCTACTGTAGATACCTAATCAATGATATTAACCGATTCAGACTGTAACGAAACATGGTTTCTCAACCAATTATTTTCTGGGAATTAATAAAAACATCGTGGTAGAAAGCAGTGGGAAATGCATAAAGACACTTAAAAAAAACCCCTCAAAACCAAGCTAAAAATTTTGATTGAGGCAAGACTATGCATATATCTACGGTATAGCATACATAACGCAAAGAAGATGCTGTTTAACTCACATTTATTAGTTCTTCTTCCGAGGCTCTAATGGTCCGTGCTATACCAGGACACAGTTTGAAACCGACATATACACAACTTATATACACTGACCTCCTATCTCGCCCGCGTGCCCTATAACAATATATGGTCTGCTGTAATTCTTTGTGTAAACTTCAATTGTTTTTTTTGTCAAGGTCTGATTGGCACACCACGACAGCTGTAACATCATCATGTATTTGTATATAGAGTACATAGAGCTGTTTAGACTACCGTACGTAAATAAAACAGTAAATCGTGACAAACATATTTCGCAACTCAGTCGTGTTCTTTCGACTTGTTTATTAATGTTTGTACAATTTTTGCAAAATTGACTCATACGGATGGTAAATTTATCAACTAATTGTAACTAGAGATAATTATGCTTAGATTAAAAATTCGACTTTGTGTCCGCCTACCCTAATTTTCATCCCAAATATCTCCAGCTTCTATCCCGAGTTGATGTGCACTTATTCCCATACTAGAAATCAGCTCTCTTACCAAAAATGTCCGATTTTTCATTACATACAGTTGGATTCAATAAGATTTTGTTAGGTGACGGTATAAATGACATTGCCTCCATTTTCTTATCTCAGCAAGAACTTTTTAGAGCCTGTGTGAACCTTTTAATAAACACGGTTTCGTTACCGCCATTTTTCTGTAACAACGCGTACCCCTGTCCACTTTTCTCCAGCTCGCAATTTATACGTTATCAAGCCGGTATTTACTCTCTAAAATTCCAATGTAAAGACCATTGTATACAAAGCCTGCTTAAAACAATATATGGCTTGTAAAAAACAGTTTTCAGATTTCACTTTTCCCCCTTTTCTCCTGCTCGCAATTTATACGTTGACAAGTCAGTCTTTACACTTTAAAATTCCACTGTAAAAACCATTGTATGCAAAGCCTGCTTAGAAATTATATGGCCTGTAAAAACAGTTTTCAGCTTTCAGTATTTTAACCAATATGTTTATAATCTTTACTTTTCTACAAATAATCATTGGGTAGCGCTCCAACTCATTTTAAAGTCGTAATAGTCAATGTCTTTTCCCAAACCCGAGTATTGGTTGCAAAATAATAAATGATTTTTTTCTATATCAGCTGTTTTATGGAATCAATACAATTCAGCACCGAAATTTAGGATCGGGGCAGCATAAGTATAAAAAAGATCAAGACTTGTGGGAACATTTAGAATAAAATCTTTCATTTTGTTTTAAAGAAGACCATATAGTATGCTTCCTGTCCTGTTTTACTAGTCACTTCTGTGTTATGCGAAACTGTATATTATACATTTACATGTCCACTGCGTAAAGAGCTTTCACATCAAATTACCATTTACCGATTACACATATTTCTGCCACCTCTTCTAAAACAACAACTTTTATTTTATCTGAAATCTTGTTATCAACAAAGCAGGAAAATAATTCTTTCTCTTGTCAAGGGTTTTATCCACTAAGTTAGGCAGTACACCGATTGCGTCGGTAGCAGTTAAGGGCCGCGGCCGTGGCTTAGTGGTTAGCGTGTATATCAGTAAATAATTTGTTTTATTACCTTCTCGCGATCTATTTAGAAGCTTCTCTCTAACATATGAGGCACGTGACCGTGGCTTAGTGGTAATGTGTGCGCTTACTAATCCTACTTCGATCTACCTTTCACGGGTTAAAGTCCGTCTGTCGACCATCAGGTATACGAGTTAGTCACGCGATGTGGCTCCGGCAATCGCGGGAATGGTTTTTTACCAGGGTTTCTCCCGGTTTTTCACCGTAAATAGGCAAAGAGCAGTGTGTAGTGGACAAGTGAAACACCATTGAGTACGACGTTAAACCCCAACCAAACAAAGAAAAAAAACTTAAGCTAGAAATGATTTATCTTCTCTAATTAATCGCCAGTGTGATTCATTTTTTTGTTAGAATGGTACAAATCCTATTACTTGACCAGAACAGGGTCACTGAGACTGGTGTTTCGGGCTGCAGTTGCTTATGTCGCATCTAAGGCCGCGGTCGTTTAACTGGCTGTCTGAGAAACAACTTTGTCGGCAATCCCCGCGGGGACATTTTGTAACCATCAAGTACCATCTAGCTTTTTAACGCAGACTCGGAACTTTGGGATAAACCCGCACCATTACTGTCTTACTACTGTTACAAAAAGCCACTGGTGCATAAAAATTTGAAAACGAGTTATGTAGGTCAACATAAAATTGAACATAAAATTGAACATAAAATTGAACAATTTTATTCATATAAAAATTATTAAACTTGTTAGTATCTTTATAATTTGTTTGTTTGTTTGATTTGGGTGACTGGTATCCAAAAGAGATTTGGATTGATGTACAGCTGCATGACATCAAAGCATAGTCCCGGTGTATTTTTTAAAGCAGACTGGGAACTTTGGGATAAACCCGCACCATTACTGCCTTACCAGGAAG
Source organism: Mopalia vespertina (assembly GCA_030265115.1). NCBI lineage: Eukaryota > Metazoa > Mollusca > Polyplacophora > Chitonida > Mopaliidae > Mopalia > Mopalia vespertina. The sequence goes on from JAQQZZ010091895.1 coordinate 8,554, forward strand.
TGACGAAGGGGCTCTACTTTTACAACAAACCAAAGGTGCATAAAAATTTGAAAATAACATTGAACAATTTCAATTATTTAAAAATGATTAAACTTGTTAGTATCTTTATAATTTGTTTGTTTCTTTGTTTAAGCATAGTGCCGGTGTATTTATACAGCTGTAATTAGTCTTGCTACGACCGCACAATTTGCGCCATTTTAGCGGATATCACTACATTTAGACATTCAAAATGGTACTAGGTTTATGACCAAGCGGGCTGTAGGTAAGGCATGGAGGTAACGCCGCTTCCGGTTTTAATCAAATGGATGGAACCCTCACTTTCGGCTGAATATGAAAGCATCCACCAGTGCAGGCAATAGGGGACAGCCACGACTAGATGATATAACTACCGTGTTTTCGAATAATGACGTCAGTTCCGCTTTTTGGATTAACTAATTAACGGCTATGCTAATTCGATTGAAAGTGCAATACAGATGGTTGTCTTTGAAAATATGCAATAAAAATAATAAGTTTAGGTCGAAAAATAGTTGTCTTTCCCTTTAAGGTTATTTCACTCACATGCCTGCGTGTCAGACAATGTGCGAAAGAAACCACCCGCGACAACACCGGAAACAAACAAAGAAAAGACAGGACAAAAACAGGATAATGACAGGACACAATACAACGACATCACATACAGATCGTCTTTATGTTGCCATTTAGCCCAGAGCCCCAGGGCAACAGGAAGCTCACTCCCAACCATTCCCTACTCTGGTGGAGAATAAATGTTGTTTCCATGTAAAACAAACCTGAGTATTTTTTTCCTTTAGGGCTCCACGTTTAAGCCTTCTTTAACAGTGTTATGCTAACAGTAAACAATGTTCGTCAAATTTCTGGCTACAAATAGTAACATCAATCCAGATATAATGGTGGTGCGATACATATACATGTACATGTTGTCAGAGTTATTCACCGGTACTTCATTATGTAAGCAGCATCTATGCAACCACAAGTTGTGGCGTAATAATGGTAGAGACGAATGAAGACAACAAATCATCATATTATAGCACAATTGGCTTTATGGATTACAACCTCTGGTTAATTATATTTAACCATAAATCATAATCCATAAATCCTTGTGTTATGCTTTGTACATCAACTTCTAAAGCCTCCTCAACAAGCAAATACATCATCTGTCTGGATAAGGCTTTACCGATAACCGGTCATCATGTATGTAAAACAGGATTGGACATCATTGCAACGGCCTGATCTCAATCCATCAGACTAGCCATTGGTGGTGGTGTAACGTCACTGTTATTTAGCTGGTATCCAGTATAGCTGTTGCATTGCCTATGTGATGATATATTTATATTGTCAAAAAGCTTTTTTGAAAACATTTTCAAAAAGAACCTACCCTTTGTAGTGATATCGCTGAATTATTTATAAACCCGCAGATCAGAACCACATAGTACGTATTTTCTTGTCGCAGATCAGAAAAACTGTGAAATCTGAAATAAATATATCATGATTGCTGGGTATGAATGTATGAAATCACACAAATGGCTTTTAACTTAAAATAAATAATCAGAAACACCGGAAGGTGGCTTTTACTATCTTTTTAAAAAAGTACAACTGTTTGTTTATCATTTAAGATATACTTAGTACATCATGAAGACAGTAAATTTCAACGTATATTGTTAAAACAGTTACATAAAGCCGCTGTGTTACCTCTATTATTGTCATTTGTTGACGTTTCAACTTTACGATGACAAAACCTTTCGGCTAAATTGGGTGTGCATTGTTCAGGACAAAATTTGTCAGTTCTTTTACAAAAAAAACACATGTTTCTTCTGAATTATGAAGAAATCCACACATTACTAAGCTGCAAATCTGTATTGGACTTTGAGAAGTCTTTGAGTCACCTTTTAGAGCTAGAGCTGTTTAGTTGGGTATAATATCAAATGTGTGAAATAGTTTAGATATTTGCGCGAGCCGTATGGGAGTCACACTTAGTTGTTTACAATCACACCATAAAATCAACCGACAAAAAACAATCGTTTTCAACAGGTGGTGATTCAGATTTGGTTTCAAAACAATTTTCACTCAAATTCAATAAAATTAAACAATTAATGCCGCCGGGACTTAGGGAGCTTGTTATTAGGTAATCTTACTGAGCTTGATGATTGTTACATAATCCCAGGTGTCTCATATTGGATCGCACAAACTCTTTACAGGATTTGTCAAAAACATCGTTTACAAACTCACCAAAAGTTCCAAATGTGAAATATTCGTTGCAGTGGCCAATCAGAGTTTTATGAGATATTCTAACGCTGATGTGATACAAATCTCTTTATTTGTACAAATGTTTCAATAAACATGTAGAACTTAGAAAAACGTTTGAACCGCTAAGGTGTGAAATCATCTTTGGCTTAAGTTTGATTTTGGTAGAATTCTAAATAATTTCTCCACTTTAAAAAGTTCGATGTTGCGTTGGTTTTTATCGGTATATTTTTAAAAACAATGAATTAAATTCTTTCAGCAATGAACATGTATGGAAAAAGCTTTTTGACAAGATTTTGAATAACGCATCGTACAACCAACGAACCAACAAATAATTGATATTTATATCAAACGTATGTGTGACCAATCACACAGCAGTGAGCTGGTTTCAGTGAAAACCTCGCTACCATATCATTATCTGTACCAGACAGCTATTCTTTCATTACAGCGAGCGCAAGACCCGAAAACTCCGCAGAAGGTTAACATAACGGCCACTTGACCCATTTACCATGTAATATCGCTGGACATTGAAATCGGACAGGTCACATTCAGAGTAGGCATTATGCACGCTATTGTTTGGAATAAAAACATTTAAAATCTCATCTTTTTTGTGATTTCAGTAAATTTGATGTCATATTTCATTGAACTAAAATATCCACGTCTGTCGTTTTGAAACACTTAGGCCCTAATTAAAAGTTTCAAAAACATTATGTTTATGACAGCTACGAAAAGGGTTTGTGAGCACAGTTTCATCAAATGCCTTTATATGTCGTGTAGGTATATCAGTAGTTGCTTCTACCGACCAATGTATAATGTTATCATTATAGATATATTATTTTTGTTTTATTATTGAAGTGCTACTATTAATAATGGATTGAACCCGGAAAGATAGGCAGAGATCACAACGACTCCAGTAACTTGTTGTCAAGTTTTCCAGAACCGGACTATCTCTATCCTAACTAAAGGTAACCTCCCCTGATGATGGTTGAGAAGAACATCGATATCCGACGGAAGGAAGGTACCGAAACGGTGTACCAATTATAGCCGTCCTGACAATAAACAAGAACATGACACCATACACTCTGGTCTCCGAATACTGTCATTCTGTACTGTATTAGAGTGGCGAATAAAAGGACTTGAGGGATATATGTGCTGTCAGTGTAGCAGATTATACGGCCATCACAGGCTGACACCTAGTCACCAACATGTCTTATTGACTCCTCAAGGCCACACAATCTCGATTCTAAGTTATATATTAATTATAAAAGAAGATTGAAATTGTTATTAACCTCGGTTAAAAATTCATTGAGTATAAATAAATAAAACCAATAATAAAACTGATTTTGAATTGGGTTCCTGTACCGATTATAACATGAAGTTTTCAGCATATAGCCTACGTGTTAAGCGGATTTAAAGTTAACATCGTTATTTTAATTATCAAAAATAATAATTAAAAATTGGACTGGATTTGGAATCGACCAAATTGTTTCATCCAATGTATGTAAAAGTGAAGGAAATGACATATAACTAGCTTCCAGTCAATACTTGGCACGAGTTTCAATTCAATTTAGTCGTCACGGCCGCTCGGAGGCGCTGTCCTTAATATTGTGTGTCACGCAGGGCCGAACATGTAACTCCATCATCTAATCCCAGATCATTAGCATTTTTTTATTTATTTATCCGATGTTAGATCAACACGATAAAATCCCACATAACAGATTATAGACCAAAATTAAAAAGCGGGATGAACACTATGTACAAAGCAGAAACCCCACGACTGTCCGATGAATGCTCACCTACATGTACAAGCCTACATACATTCCGCGGAATCGAACCCGTGGCCTGGAAGATGAGGCCATGTGTAAACCAGACACATACACACTATAGAGCTAACACTAAAGATCACCCTACCAATGAAGCAAAAACATATCAAAAGGAGGAGAAAACGATCTTTTTGTGTCATTTCCTACAACTATAGACTTTAACCTCAAGTTTATTGTGACAATCAGTATGATTTTATGACCTATTTGAACCTGGGAGAGAGATCGCTTATGTAGTGTTTTTAAAAAGTGTTGCAAAGAATCTATTAGTCCAGGTTATATAAATTCGTGTGTTATATCTATTACTTCTCCTTTCCAGGTCTTTCAACAGCTATTCACAGACATCACACATTCCTTTCTACAGATCAATTTTAACAGACAATCCAACTGGTGACTGAGCTGCCTGAATGGAGCGGCTTCTCTATTCAGCTAGTTTGTTTTTCGTCACTCTTCCAGCTCGTTTCTAATATTGTCGCCATGTGTAAGCACGTGCCATCGATCTCGCGATCTTCGTTCACTAATTTGATCCAGTTCAGGAAATGAAGCCAATCAGTAGAGTTGTTCAGCATGCACACAGCCAATCAAAAACAGATGTAGGTCATATCAAAATCAACACGATCTGCTATCAGTTGGAGTGACGTAACTTTAGCAAAAAGCAGACTTGAGACTTTGTTTTATAGTAAATTCATTATGATGAGATGCATGTGTAAACAACTAGTTTTTTACTCACATTTTATGGTGCAGTAAACATAGTGTATATCATAATCATACAAAGCGTATATATATTTTGAATAAATAAAGCGTATATATACACCATCCAAATACACATATACTAGTATTTGAAAGCAAATGACACCGCATAATATTGAAGCTAGTATCCATCAGGGATAACCAGTCATCAAGCTATCTTTACTTAGCACTGGAGGAACATGAATTCTCCAAATGACTGGACCCTTTATGGTTGTATTAGTTCTGTTATTTACCGTTAGATCAGTAAATCGAGAATCGTGATGCTTGATGGATGTAAACAAGCTTTGATTATGTTTGATGTGGCTAATAGAACATTATTGGTGATGGTAGTTTAAACCTAGTACGTTTGACGAACAACAAGTGAAATAACAGTATAAATATAATGACAAACTGTTCTTGGTGTGATGTGATCTCTGTGGAATAGGATTGTCATTAAAAAGGGGGAAAATATCACTTGAACTGTCTAAACTTTATCAGCCAAACATATGTATGTCCGCTATTTATTCAATAGAAATGTAGACAGATAGGAGTTATCGGGGGTTGCATACATGTTTCATCAGATCGATGGGCGCCGCTAAGTTTGCCAAAACTATATACACCTCTGCCGCGCCTACTATGTACGTAAACTAAACTAAACCTAATAAAGTCGCGTTAGTCTCACAAACGTTAAAAATATGGAGGTCATCAGTTGTCGTTGTGTTTTTGTGGGAGAGTTGTAAATTCTCTTCAAGCTTTAAAACAATATCAACTGTGCATAAGTTACTGGTCAGGGTGTGTTAGTTCTATTTGTGTCCATCAGAGTGAATTCATTCCAAGCAGGGTGTAACATTGCCTGGCAAATCCTGATGACTTACTCTAGACATGGTTTGCACATGCATGTGCCTTTATCCGTAATTGATGAAACTGTTTCCTAGTCTGTATCGAACCTATGTGCCGGTATTTGTTCTCATCTAAGACGAATGCTTCCTGTCAAAGTTAAATATTCATTGAGTACATGAAAAGAATTTGTATTTAAGTTTCTGTTTCAGAAAACCAGTGTAATTGCTATTTGTTTCAAGGTTAAATGGAGAAGTAGTGGAGTTGAAAGTGCAACTATCTCGGCCATTCCACGATGCCATCGAGATTTAGAACTCTTCGGTCGAAGCAGAGCATCGTTGATACTTTCAAACCCGCATGTTTGTTACATCCTATACCCCCGATCATGTTGACATATATACTTGCAGAGTCTTTCTACCCTGAGGATATAAAACAATCAACCCATTCAAGGCGATAGAAGGTTAAATCTTGGGAGTGAAAATCATTCCTCTTCTTGTAGGTATGATCGAGCATTGGCTGACAGCCTTTCCCTCTTCGGTATGACTCGCAAATTGTCTCTCAGCAAACAATCCTGTGTGTTCTCCACTGCCATGCTTGATAATTAAACGGTAAACAACAAAAAATCAGGAAAACTGGTATTTGGTTAGAGGAGGTCATGGTCTTTTTGATAGTTTTGATTGTGTTCCCCGAATATATCGCACAATGTTGAATTAAGTCTAGGGTTCAGTAAGAGAGCATCATTTCTAAATACCATTTCTCAGTTCATCATTCCACATCAATAAGTATTTCACAGAAGGTCCAATTTCCTGGAAACGGAGGTTCTAACAACATGTTCAATATAAAATGCAATCTAGTGACATATAGGAGAGCCATAAAAGAGTGGTCTATGCGGAGTGCCATACGAATTTCCAACACGTTCATTAGTTTTGCAAACTTGGTGACATCTTGGTCAATTTCTTGATGCCAACCAAGAAATATTTTGTAACAAATGTAACTAAGAACAATTTGATTAAAACATCATTTTGACCGAAATAAAAATTGTCGCACACTTATGCCTTATAAAACTGGCGACCGAGAAAGCGTTGGTCAAAAATTGACCACGAATTAATTGGTTGGTCAAAAATTGACCACGAATTAATTGGTTGGTCAAAAATTGACCACGAATTAATTGGTTGAGGTACCATTTTGACCCCCAAAAAAGATTACTTATACTGGCGACCAAGACAACTTAGTCAAAAAGTTACCATTATTTATTTGGTCGAGATAACATTTTGACCCCAAAAACATTTGTCGCCCACTTATAAATATATCTATTTATACTGGCGACCAAGAAAACCTTGGTCAAAAAAGTGACCAAGATTTATTTGGTCGAAGTATCATTTTGTACTCGCTTGGATATGTTCATCTATCTAGCAATAGCTACAGAAAAGCAAACATATAATAGTGACAGGGCGAGGGAGTACTAGGCCTTTTGTCTGTGGTTTTACCAGTAAAGTTAATATCCGGCTATCAATATTCTTTTCAAACTTTGTACACTTTCTCAAAGAGGTCGAAGACGCTATTGTAAACAAAATCAATTCTCGTCGACCGCTTTAAATCGCTTTTAGATTGAATACAGACATTTTTTGACATTTTTTTTTTTTAAAAAGACATCTTTTGTTAACGTTGAGTATAGATACAATGCTGGATCGCTGATTTGCGTCACATGAGGACAGTGTTTAGCTTTGAAAAGTTTCATAAAGCTCAGTTATCGGCATTCCCATTTTCACTGGGACACTCACCATAGCCATTCCGCTTGTCATATTGTCGACACCATCCTCAGATGAATTTTAACCAACCACCTACTAGCTCTTCGAAAGTGTGAATGAATTATATTCCCGGTGTGGCATCAGGTCATCCAATCCATTTCGTAGACCTACGTCATTTACCGGATGCACCATCAAGCACTGCTATTAAAATACACATTTGTACCTCCTCGTGTAAGAGAGGTTGGGACCAGTGATTAGTAAAAATGTCAGACATCATTTCTTGTAAACCTTCGACTTTCTTATTACCTTTATAATATTGTCCATTAATAGAAGGAAAGTGTTCTGGTGATTTATTTGCCAGGCACAGTCTGTCTATACTCTTATGGGTTAATAAAAAAACTTTCTTTTCCTTAAAACTATATATTTAGTTCTGCGTCCATACACACTAAGAAAAATATGGCTCTAATGGAACCGTTAAAGGTTCTTCAGTTATGAATCTGATGGAACCCTTTTTGGTTCTGTATGGAACCCTTGCAGCAACTGTTCCATGTATTTCTCCCTATCTTATTATGCCAAAGAACCGTTTTTGTATTAATGGTACCATTTTTAACCATCCTGTTTCATTTAGAATTACCTACGTCTTTTCTAAAGAACACTCAAAGAACCATTATTTTGTAGAATGTATGGAACACAACATGTGCCGTAACTATGACGCCCCCTGTGTCATTTCTAATCGAGCATTACAAAGAGCTGTGTCAGCTTCGAACATAATTCAAGATATTATTGATTGTTTCCTAATCTTGTTTTGTCTCTGATACAGCTACTTCAACAATTTTCATACTCCATAATGTCATTTCTACAAACTATCCAGGGACTTATCAAAGTCTAGACTAAGCTGACAGATTGGCATATCTGTGTTGAATAAGGCAATCAAAGAATTCTTGGATACTTTGTTTCCAGACCTCAAGCCTGTTTTAATTGTCTTAATCTCAAATTATGCCAAATTGGTTTGTTATATAGTTAACCAACAGCTTATCAGGTTGCAGATTCGGGTTGTATTGATGACAAAAATATCACATTGATTTGTTAGATTGGCTCTGAAAAATAACCAAAAGATTGGGGTTTTTCTTTTGTTGACAGATTTTCGTCGATATTGTGTGATGCAGAAAAACTGTTCATTTAACCGCTATCAAATAGGATGTGCGATTATTACAACGGTGGGGAAAAATCGTACAGAGCCCAAACTTAATCAATAGGCCTAATCCATCTGTGGTTAACAAGCCACAGACTGAACTACCAGACCTACACATTGTGTTGTCTAGTTACAGACCACAGGCTGAAGTAGCCGACTACACTGTAGGGTTTAGTTACAGACCACAGACTGAATTAACCGACCTACACCATGTGTGATTTCATTACAGACCATAGATTGAATTACCCGATCTACCCCTGTGTGGTTTAGTTACAGACTATAAACTGAATTACCCGATCTACCCCATGTGTGATTTCATTACAGACCATAGATTGAATTACCCGATCTACCCCTGTGTGGTTTAGTTACAGACTATAGACTGAATTATCCGACCTACACCATGTGTGATTTAATTTCAGGCCATAGACTAAATTACCCGACCTACACCTTGTTTGGTT